>WNWK01025680.1:0-28273 GCA_009830355.1 Cherax destructor
TCCATTATTTCCCACTCTCTTGTACCCTCCCCTGTCTGCCTGCCTATAAATACCCCTTCCTCCGTCTCTGTGTGTTAGTGTGACTTTGTAAATGGTCCAAGTCAGGCAGAAACGTCATCGTAAGCTCCTCCCTTTTATATGTGCGGGTTGTGTGTGTATTGTTCCAGTCACGGTATTGTGCCTTTTTTGTTATTTAAGACATTCATACTTTTTACTGTGCCTATTACATACATAGAAAACACTATGCAAATATTAACCCACCACTCAAACTTCTCCTTACCAATTTTAACAGGACACATGACCATAACACTAGACACAGATCACTCCTCGATGTTCCCCATGTCCATCTAACACTGTAAAAACTCAATGCATATAAAAAGCATGAAAATTTGGAATTCATTACCTGTCATTGCCAAAGAAACTCTGCCTGTACCCCAATTCAAAACGATGCTAAAAAAAAACCACCTTCTCACCCAAACCTAAATGCTCAATATCAAACATTCCCAACAAAGTAGAATAATCACTTAAATGTAAAAACCTGATTAATCACTTAAATGTAAAAATCTGTTATGAATAATACATACTAAGCTAACTGTTTCTATAACACTTACATTATAATGACCACGTAAACTGTAACTGCAATGCAATTAATTGTTTTAAATTGTTATCTCACTCAATTACAGTATACCCCCGAGTTTCCCTGAAGTCTGCTCAAGTGCCATTACCGAACGAATTTACCCCCTTAACCCTTTGACTGTTTCGGACGTATATATACGTCTTACGAGCCAATGTTTCGGATGTATTTATACGCCTAAATTCTAGCGGCCTCAAATCAAGCAGGAGAAAGCTGGTAGGCCCACATGTGAGAGAATGGGTCTGTGTGGTCAGTGTGCGCAGTATAAAAAAAAATCCTGCAGCAAGCAGTACATAATGAGAAAAAAAAAAACTCTGACCGTTTTTTTTAATTAAAACGCCGTATTTGAGGTGTATTTTCGTATAGTATTTATGGTTGTATTCTCTTTTTCATGGTCTCATTTGATAGAATGGGAAACATATTACAGGAATAGAGATGATTTTGATTAGTTTCATGATATAAACGATCTTGAAATTGAGCTCAAAGTAGCGGAAATCTTCGATTTTTGCCAATGTTCAAAAGTAAACAAATCACACCATGCGTCAAATACACATCAATTGGTGAGTCTAATATTCTTTCACAAGTGCACAGATATTATTTATACAGTTTTTACAATAATGCAATAGTCTGCATAACAATAAATCTTCTATTTTTTGTATGAATAAAAAATCAAAATAGAAAGCAAGAGTAATGTAAGAGGGGCCTAAAGACATGACTAATGAACAGATAACATCTTATTTTAGTGCTAGGGATGTCTGCATTGTTTATTCTGGACCCTATTTTGAAATTGACATCTTTTTTATTTTGCATGAAATTGGCAAAATTGCCATTTTCTGACCACTTTATTGGGTAGTTGAAATCGGTAAATTGGTGATTTCTTGTGCTCAATCGATAGAACAAATGGAGTTCTAAAGAAATAGCTATGAGTTTGGTCGACTGTCCCAATGGAATTGGCCTAAAATAGGGCTCAAAATCGCTGATGCGTATATATCACTGACATCGCTAACTTTGCGAGATCGTAATTCCGTACGTTTTCAATCAAATTTCATACTTTTGGTGTCATTACAATCGGGAAAAGATTCTCTATCATTTCATAAGAAAAAATAATTTTTTTTTCCAAAATTTTCCGACATAGAATGACAGTTTCAGAATGGGGCCTCCGACAGTCAAAGGGTTAAGGAAAAATGTCACGTAGGTTAGTCTATTTCAGACCCCAAAAAATACTTTTCCACAAGCACTTACAATATTATACTTACATAAATGTACGATTTCCGGGGTTTACGAAACATTGGGGGTCCACTGTAGTTGCATTGCTACAATTACGTAATAAATTATTATGTTCAACTTATATTCAAACTTTATAACTTAGATACACAATTATACTTATTTTATAAATTATCAACCATAATTTTTTTACCATGTAGTCTACTATTAAATAGTCCTAAGAATGCCCGCAATGCACAGCATATTAGGGGCTTTTGGCATGTACATCTCATTTATACCTATGTATCATGTCTACCTATGTATCATTGTACCATGTCTAAATAAACTACTATTATTATTATTATTATTATTATTATTATTATTATTATTTTCTTCAAAGTATAAGAAACACGTTACATAGCATATAAACATTTTAGGTTTATATACTATGGAGGTGTGGTTGCCGGGCGGAGGGAAAACACTACATCACTCCCCTTAACCCTTTCAGGGTTTTAGTCGTACTAGTACGGCTTACGCCCTGGGGTTATTGAGGTACTAGTACGCCTAAATTCTAGCGACCTCAAATCAAGCAGAAACAGGCTGTTAGGCCTAGATGTGATAGAATGGGTCTGTGCGGTCAGTGTGCGCAGTATAAAAAATTCTGCACCACACAGTGCATAATGAGGAAAAAAAAACTCTGACCGTGTTTTTGGTTTAAAACAGCAACTTTGCAGTCTATTTTCGTATGGTATTTATGCTTGTATTCTCGTTTTCTTAGTCTCATTTTATAGAATAGATGATATATTACAGAAATAGAGATAATTTTGACTGGTTTCACATTGACAAGTACCTTGAAACTGAGCGCAAAGTAGCGAAAATGTTCGATTTTGGCCGATGTTCAAGAGTAAACAAATCACACCATGCGTCCAATACACATAAACTGGCGAGTCTAATATTCTTGCACAAGTGCGCTGATATTATTTATACCATTTTTACAATGATGCAGTTGTACACAACAGTAAATCTTCTATTTTTTGTGAGAATAAAAATTCAAAATGGAAAGCAAAAGTAATGTAAGAGGGGCCTGGAGACGTGACTAATGAACAGAGAAGATGTTATTTTAGTGCCAAGAATGTCTGCCTTGTTTATTATGGACCCTATTTTGAAATTGGCATCGTTTGAAATTTGTGTGAAATTGGCCAAATTGCCATTTTCTGACCACTATTTTGGGTAGTTGAAATTGGTAAATAGGCAGTTTCTTGTACTCAATCGATAGAAGAAATGGAATTCTAGCAAAATAGCTATAATTTTAGTAGACTGAAACATTGAATTTGCCAAAAATAGGGCTCAAATTGGGCGAAATCGCCGATGCGTAAATGTCATGGATACCGCTAACTTTGTGAAAGCCTAATTCCGTTAGTTTTCAATCAAATTTCATAATTTTTGTGGTGTTATGATCTGAAAAAGATTCTCTATCATTTCATAAGAAAAAATAATCCTTTTTTTTTTTTTAAATTCGTGGACCCTGAGAACGAGTTTCATTGAGACCCCTTGGACCCCCAAAGGGTTAATACATAACGCTTTTGTTTACAATTCTCGGCATGAATTATTCATTACTTCTCCCTTTGTTTATGAGGGCATCTAAAGGTAGTTGATAGAAACGATTAAACTCAATGAACATGGTATGTCGATGGTAATAATATGGCTCTGGGCCACAAGTAGGTAGGTGTAGGTATGTAGCCCAGGCAGACTACATACCTACATTATTATAATTGATAATTATACTTATGTGTACCTGTACCTAAGTAAATTTACACACGTTAATATAGACATTTTGCTTAATCCATCTAAATATACCCCACAGCAGAATAAATTAACATAAATATGAGATGTGGTACCCAGGCAACTTGTAGGACTTGTGGTAGCCAGGCTACTTGTAGGACTTGTGGTAGCCAGGCTACTTGTAGATGGACCTGTGAGTAGCCAGGCTACTATGTAGCCAGGCACTTGTGGTAGCCAGGCTTAGCTTGTGAGGACTTGTAGGTAGCCAGGCTACTTGTAGGACTTGTGGTAGCCAGGCTACTTGTAGGACTTGTGGTAGCCAGGCTACTTGTAGGACTTCTGGTAGCCAGGCTACTTGTAGGATTTGTGATAGCCAGGCTACTTGTAGTCCAACATCAGAGAAAATGTGTATACTATAATATTACTGGGGATAACTAGAAAATTATGCCTTTCGTATGCCTTCACTCAGGGTGCCATTTCTTCTAAAAATGGTGTTACATGAGAATTGAAGTGTTTCTCATTATTTATTCTACTGTATCAACGTGGAGACAAATTGTACACAATGTAAAGTGACGAAAACCAGACGTGTTCGCCTGGTTTGTTTACATTACGTGTGGGTGGGGTGGGGTGGGGAGGGGAGGGCTGCCCTGGCTGGCTACCCATACTTCCCAAACCTGACTTCCTACAAATAAAACTCACCTCTACCCTACATTAACACTACAAATATTTTAAGGTAATTAAGGGACTGTATATGTATTTTATCACTCTGTGGAGCTTCAATTAAATGTCGGAGTACAGTGGACCCCCGAGTTACGAACACCCCGGAAATCGTACAATTATGTAAGTATAATATTGTAAGTGCTTTTGTAAGTGTATTTTTGGGGGTCTGAAATGGACTAACCTACTTGACATTATTTCTTAAGGGAGTAAATTCGTTCGGTAATGGCACTTGAGCAGGCTTCTGGAATGAATTTTGTTCGTTACTCGGGGGTCCACTGTATACAGGTCTCCCTCAACATTCGCGTTTTCCACTTTCGCGGGCTTCACACATTTGCGAATTCCCGGCCGCCAAATTCCCACCCACCAAATCATATTTAACACTATACCGCGCCGGCATCACATACGAGGCGCAAAAAGCATGGTTTTCATGGCGCCATGAGCACAAAGCATATCCTCAGAGAGACTTCAAATTTCACTCCAACCAATCACAAGCCTTCTGGGCGGAGCTTGAATGTGTTGTCACTTGGGTGTTGTCGACTGCTATTGGCTGGGAGCTCCAGAAGTCTTCAGTACTGTCTGAAGTGTTGAAGGAGGAGTATTTCCAGCCTGACTCTCTTGATATTTCACCAATTTACACTACTCCAGAATGTCAGTAAGTTACTGAATGTGTTTCCAGTGCATTATTGAATGGTTTATTCTCATTTTGAGATGCAAATGAATTGCCTGAAGTATTTATAAGTAACAAATGAATGCACTTGAAGTTTTGTTTACATTTTTGGTATCATTTATGAGGCGCGGCCTGACAAGTATAGAATGTCACGTGCCACTGAGTGTATCATATGTGAGGCCAAAACAGACAATGGTGATAACATATTTGCCAATGAAGGTATCATATATCATGGATTAACAAATAACAATAAGGCCATATTTGTCAATAATAGCTACCAATTGCATGCTGAATCAAATACATTGATATATGAGTGCTTTTACCTTGTAAATATATAAAATTTGCTCAATTTCGATGCTCATTTTGTGTTTTCTGTTCATTTCAGTTAAACACAAATGTTTTATGGATCAAGGGCTCAAAGAAAAAGGGATTACATTGTGCCACAGTTATGTGATGACAGTGACAGTAATGAGGAAGTGGATTCTGCGGATGAATATGAGCCACCACGGCAAGATGCTTCCTCTTCAAGTGAAGATGAACATGAAGATTTGTCTACTAGAAGGTACAGCAAGGAGAACAAAAGGTGGATGTTGACTGTCCTGCAGTCATAAAGAGTTATAATGCCCATATGGGAGGCATAGATAAGAATGATATGTTGGTGCAACTCTACAAGTCTCCACTCAAAGCAAAACGCTGGTACATGAGGCTGTTTGGATATGTCATTGATCTTTGTTGTGTCAATGGCTGGTTGTTGTACAGGCGTGACTGTGCTGCTCTGAAAGAGAAATACATGAACCTCAAGGATTTCTGGTTTTCCATCTCCCATTCAGCAAGAAAGCCAACCAAGGGAATCCCAAGGAGCATGAGATCCTATCCAAGTTGTTCAACTTCACGGTCTTCTTCAATTGAAGAAAATTTCATTCACTATGGAAAAAGAAATCATGAGGATACAAGATATGATGAATCACTACCTCACTGGCCAGTTTCTACAAAGAAGCTTTCATGTAAACATTGCAACACCAACGACAAAAGGATCTACTCGTCCTTTTCTTGTTCCTTCTGCAAGGTTAATCTATGTCTAAACTCAACCAGACATTGTTTCGTGGAATTCCATAAGAAACAAGACGCATAAATATCTCTGATAAAAATGTTTGTCATAATAAATACAGAAAGCACACTCATTTGGTGCCATATCCATATTTTTGTAACATTTTTGCAATTTTTGTATAATGTCAAATACTATAAATGTGTTAAAATTATTGAAATCAAGTTACTGTGCCTTTGGTTTAACCCAGTTGTTTATTAATAAACCTTAAATGTATATATATGCCTTTTATTATCAGTTATTAGTAGTGTTATGATTCTTTTAGACACATACCGTTGTCAGGAATGGCATCAAATATGATGCGAATCTGTCGCCTATAGTTTAATCTTTGTTGGGATTGGCCTCATATTTGATTCCGCCAAAAAGGCCATTTTATGGACCAAAAATAAATAAACTTGAAAAAGGACCACAAATAAATAGGTCTTAGCATTGCTTATATTATCAGAATATGGGTTGCAAATGTTGCACTTTCTCGAATTTGATTCATGGCCTGGTAAAGGTTAAGTTTCCCGCCACCCGAGCGTCCCTACTATCTTCCCTCCGACCCGGCAGCCAGCCTGCCCACCACTCACTCACTGAGTGTTTTGTTTGTTCATTATTTGTTATTAAACTACAGTATAACATGTATGTAGTAATATATAGTACAATATTTTACTATGTTTTCATGTGTTTTATGATTGTTCATGGTTCAATTGGTTAAGGAAGCAGTAAGTAATGAATGTACTAAATAAAGGTTATACAGTGGACCCCCGAGTTTCGTAAAAACTTCACTCCTGAAGTCTGCTCAAGTGCCATTACCGAACGAATTTACTCCCTTAAGGAAAAAATTCACGTAGGTTAGTCTATTTCAGACCCCCAAAAATACACTTCCACAAGAACTTACAAAATTATACTTACATAATTGCACGATTTCCGGGGTATTCGTTAACCGAGGGTCCACTGTATATCTATTACATTTATTCCAAATTGATATCAGAAACATTATAAATACCCTAGAACTGTAATAAAGATGCTGAAATAATATATGCCATATTATATGAGTGGGGTAAGAGACGCAAGCAGGCAGACCGCCACCATAAAAGATGTTTACATCAGGGTAAACATGCCTAAATCACTCTTGTTATAAGAACAAATGCAAAAATAGCATTTATTATTTTTAGAATAATAATAATTTATAATAATTGATCTGGAGCACTTTAAATGTTATTAGTATTTGGTAGCTCACATTTAGAGCACTCTACAGCAACTATTATTTATTATTATTATTATTTCCCTACAATTTTTTTTTTTTCCAACAAGTCGGCCGTCTCCCACCGAGGCAGGGTGAACCAAAAAGAAAGAAAATCCCCAAAAAGAAAATACTTTCATCATCATTCAACACTTTCACCACACTCATACATAATCACTGTCTTTGCAGAGGAGCTCAGATACGACAGCTGAGAATAGTCCCTCCCAGCTGTCACTTTATCAGACTCCTCCTTTAAAGTGCAGGCATTGTACTTCCCATTTCCAGGACTCAAGTCTAACTAAATCAATTAACTGGTTTCCCTGAATCCCTTCACAAAATGTTACCCTGCTCACACTCCAACAGATCGTCATGTCCCAAAACCATTCGTCTCCATTCACTCCTATCTAACACGCTCACACATGCTTGCTGGAAGTCCAAGCCCTCACCCACAAAACCTCCTTTACCCCTTCCCTCCAACCTTTTCTAGGACGACCCCTACCTCGCCTTCCTTCCCCTACAGATTTATACGCTCTCCAAGTCATTCTACTTTGATCCATTCTCTCTAAATGACCATACCACCTCAACAACCCCTCTTCAGCCCTCTGACAAATACTTTTAGTAACTCCACACCTTCTCCTAATTTCCACATTCCGAATTTTCTGCATAATATTTACACCACACATTGCCCTTAGACAGGACATCTCCACTGCCTCCAGCCTCCTCCTCGCTGCAGCATTTGCAACCCATGCTTCACACCCATATAAGAGTGTTGGTACCACTATACTTTCGTACATTCCCTTCTTTGCCTCCATGGATAACGTTTTTTGTCTCCACAGATACCTCAATGCACCACTCACCTTTTTTCCTTCATCAATTCTATAGTTAACCTCATCCTTCATAAACCCATCCGCTGACACGTCAACTCCCAAATATCTGAAAACATTTACTTCTTCCATAATCCCTCTCTCCAATGTGATATCCAATTTTTCTTTATTTAAATCGTTTGATACCCTCATCACCTTACTCTTATCTATGTTCACTTTTAACTTTCTACCTTTACACACTCTCCCAAACTCGTACACTAACCTTTGCAAGTTTTCTTTAGAATCTCCCATAAGCAGAGTATCATCAGCAAAAAGTAACTGTGTCAACTCCCATTTTGCATTTAATTCTCCATAATTTAATCCCACCCCTCCCCAACACCCTAGCATTTACTTCTTTTACAACCCCATCTAAAAATATATTAAACAACCATGGTGACATTACACATCCCTGTCTAAGACCTACTTTTACCGGGAAGTAATCTCCTCTCCTACACACCCTAACCTGAGCCTCACTATCCTCATAAAACTCTTTACAGCCTTCAGTAACTTACTACCTATTCCATACACTTGCAACATTTGCCACATTGCTCCCCTATCCACTCTATCATATGCCTTTTCTAAATACATAAATGCAATAAAAACTTATCTACCTTTATCTAAATACTGTTCACATATATGCTTCACTGTAAACACTTGATCCACACATCCCCTACCCACTCTAAAGCCTCCTTGCTCATCTGCAATCCTACTCTCTGTCTTACCTCTAATTCTTTCAATAATAACCCTGCCATACACTTTACCTGGTATACTCAGTAAACTTATTCCCCTATAATTTTTACACTCTCTTTATCACCCTTCCCTTTATATAAAGGAACTATACATGCTCTCTGCCAATCCCTAGGTACCTTCCCCTCTTTCATACATTTATTAAACAAAAATACCAACCACTCCAGCACTATATCCACCCCTGCTTTTAAAATTTCTGTCATGATCCCGTCAGTTCCAGCTGCTTTACCCCTTTCATTCTACGTAATGCCTCACGCACCTCCCCCACACTCACATCCTGCTCTTCTTCACTCCTAAACGATGTTGTACCTCTCTGGCCAGTACATGAAATTACCGCCTCCCTTTTTCATCGACATTTAAAGTTCCTCAAAATATTCCCGCCATCTACCCAATACCTCCAGCTCCCCATCTACTAACTCCCCTACTCTGTTTTTAACTGACAGATCCATTTGTTCCCTAGGCTTTCTTACCTTGTTTATCTCACTCCAAAAATTTTCTTGTTTTCAGCAAAATTTCTTGACAGAGCCTCTCCCATTCTTTCATCCGCTCTTCTTTTGCACTCTCTCACCACTCTCTTCACCTTTCTTTTACTCTCCATATACTCTGCTCTTCTATTAGCACTTCTGTTTTGTAAAAACCTCTCATAAGCTCCCTTTTTTCTCTTTATCACACCCTTTACTTCTTCATTCCACCACTCACTCCTCTTCCTCCTGCACCCACCCTCCTATAGCCACAAACTTCTGCCCCACATTCTAATACTGCATTTTTAAAACTATCCCAACTCTCTTCAACCCCCCCACTACTCATACTTGCACTAGCCCACCTTTCTGCCAATAGTTGCTTATATCTCACCCTAACTTCCTCCTCCCTTAGTTTATACACTTTTACCTCTCTCTTACTTGCTGTTGCCATTTTCTTTTGTCCCATCTACCTTTACTCTAACTGTAGCTACAACCAAATAATGATCTGATATATCTGTTGCCCCTCTATAAACATGTACATCCTGAAGCCTACCCATCAACCTTTTATCCACCAATACATAATCCAACAAACTACTTTCCTTACGTGCTATATCATCCCTTGTATATTTATTTAAACTCTTTTTCATAAAATATGTATTACTTATTACCAAACCTCTTTCCACACATTGCTCAATTAATGGTTACCCATTTACATTTACCCCTGGCACCCCAAATTTACCTACTACTCCCTCCACAACATTTTTACCCACTTTAGCATTAAGATCCCCAACCACAATTACTCTCTCACTTGGTTCAACACTCCCCACACACTCACTCAACATTTCCCAAAATCTTCTCTCTCCTTACACTTTCTCTTCTCCAGGTGCATAAACACTTACTATAACCCACTTTTCACATCCAACCTTTATTTTACTCCACATAATCCTTGAATTTATACATTTATATTCCTTCTTTACCTGCCATAACTGATTATTCAACATTATTGCCACTCCTTCTTTAGCTCTAACTACTATTTGAAACCCCTGACCTAATCCCATTTATTTCTCCCCACTGAAACTCTCCTACCCCCTTCAGCTTTGTCTCACTTAAAGCCAGGACATCCAGCTTCTTTTCATTCATAACATCTACAATCATCTCTTTCTTATCATTCGCACAACATCCACGCACATTCAAACATCCCACTTTGACGGTTTTCTTCTTTTTCTTTTTAGTAAGCTATACAGGAAAAGGGGTTACTAGCCCATTGTTCCTGGCATTTGACTTTTACAACACGCATGGCTTACAGAGGAAAGATTCTTATTCCATTTCCCCATGGATATGAAAGGAAAAGCAATAAGAACAAGAACTATTAAGATAAAATCAAAGAAAACTCAGATGAGTGTGTATACATAAACGTGTACATGTTTGCGTAGTGTGACCTAAGTGTAAGTAGAAGTAGCAAGACGTACCTGAAATCTTGCATGTTTATGAGACAGAAAAAAGACACCAGCAATCCTACCATCATGTAAAACAGTTTCAGGTTTCTGTTTCACAGTCACCTGGCAGGATGGTAGTACCTCCCTGGGTGGTTGCTGTCTACCAACCTACTACCTACAATATATTGTACGGAAATAATAATAATATTATTAATAATAATAATAATTATTATTATTATTTCCCTACAATATATTGTAGGTAAAAATAATAATAATAATAATAATAATAATAATAATAACTAATAATAATTGTTGTGGAGTGCTCTAAATGTCAGCTACCAAATACTGATGACATTTAAAGTGCTCCAGATCAATTATTATTCTAAAAATAATAAATGCTATTTTTGCATTTGTTCTTATGACAAGAGTGATTTAGGCATGTTTACCCTGATGTAAACATCTTTTATAGTGGCAGCCTGCCTGCTTGCTTCTCTTACCCCTCATATAATATGGCATATATTATTCATTTCAGCATCTTTATTACAGTTCTAGGGTATTTATCGTGTTTCTGATATCAATTTGGAATAAATGTAACAGATAGATAACCTTTATTACTAATATTAGTGTAATTACACAACATTTTATTAGCGCTAAAGCTAACATCCACCACCTATGACGACTCACCAGACACTGCTTGCCTCTCCCTCCCTCCAATAGCTCCTCCCACTTCGTAACGATGTATGATGGTGAATTTAATGTATTTTTCTGTAAGCTTAACTCGTTGTATGTGTATTTTACATTTTTATTGTTTTCTGTAATATATGAGTTATGAAAATTAAAATAAAGTTATCAAGTTGGAGTTTCATTTTTTTTTTCTAATGTATACATATTTAATTCAACATTTGGCATCATTACAAAGTGGGCAGAGCTACAGCAGAGGGAGAAGAAGCCGTGTGTCAGTAACTCTTGATTCCCCATGACACTTCAGAACACTATAAAATACGTATTGTATAATTATACTATTACAGGCCTCCCTCCACAGTCAGCTCATGTCAAAATAACATGTATACAGTGGACCCCCTAGTAACGAACACCCCAGAAATCGTACAATTATGTAAGTACAGTGGAACCCCGGTTAACGAAAAAAATCATTGCAGAAGCCTGCTCAAGTGCCATTACCGAACAAATTTACTTCCTTAAGAAAAAATGTCATTTAGGTTAGTCTATTTCAGACCCCCAAAAATACACTTCCACAAGCACTTACAATATTATACTTACATAATTGCACGATTTCCGGGGTGTTCGTTAACCGGGGTTCCACTGTACAGTGGTCCCTTGGTTTTCGCCGAAAATTCGTTCCAGAATGCTGCTCAAGTGCCATTACCGAACGAATTTACTTCCTTAAGAAATAATGTCACGTAGGTTAGTCTATTTCAGACCCCCAAAAATACACTTGCAACAGCACTTACGAAAATACACTTACATAAATGTTCGAGTTTGGAGATGCACGAAAACCGAGGGACCACTGTATAATATTGTAAGTGCTTGTGAAAGTGTATTTTTGGGGGTCTGAAATAGATTAACCTACATGACATTATTCCTTAACCCTTTGGGGGTCGACAGGCCTTCTCGGAAACTTGTTCCTGGGGTCGAAATTTTTATGGAAAAAAAAATAATGTTTTCCTATGAAATGATAATCTTTTTCCGATCCTAATGCCACCAAAATTATGAAATTTGATCGAAAACTAACGGAATTATGCTTTCGCGAAGTTAGCGGTATCAATGACATTTACGCATCGCCGATTTTGCCCACTTTGAGCGCTATTTTCGGCAAATTCCAATGTTTCAGTCTACTCAAATTATAGCTATTTTGCTAGAATTCCATTTTTTCTATCGATTGAGTACAAGAAACCGCCTATTTATCAATTTCAACTACCCAAAATAGTGGTCAGAAAATGGCAATTTGGCAAATTTCACACAAATTTTCAAACGATGCCTATTTCAAAATAGGGTCCAGAATAAACAAGGCAGACATTCCTGGCACTAAAATAACATCTCTGTTCATTAGTAACGTCTCCAGGCCCCTCTTACATTACTTTTGCTTTCCATTTTGAATTTTTATTCTCACAAAAAATAGAAGATTTACTGTTATGTATACAACTGCATCATTGTAAAAATGGTATAAATAATATCAGAGCACTTGTGCATGAATATTAGACTTGCTAGTTGATGTGTATTGGACGCATGGTGTGATTTGTTTACTCTTGAACATCGTCAAAAATTGAACATTTTCACTAATTTGAGCTCAATTTCAAGGTACTTGTCGTTGTCAAACCAATCAAAATCATCTCTATTTCTGTGATATATTCTCCATTTTATCAAATGAGACCAAGAAAACGAGAATAAATCAATAAATACCATACGAAAATAGACTGCAAAGTCGCTGTTTTAAACCAAAAAAACTGTAGGAGTTTTTTTCTCTCATTATTTACCTGGAGTTTACCTGGAGAGAATTCCAGAGGTCAACGCCCCCGCGGCCCGGTCCGTGACCAGGTCTCATGTTGGACCAGAGCCTGATCAACTATTCTGTTACTGCTGGCTGCACGCAGTCCAACGTACGAACCACAGCCTTGCTGGTCAGGTACCGACTTTAGGTGCCTGTCCAGTGCCTGCTTGAAGACAGCCAGGGGTTTGTTGGTAATCCCCCTGATGTATGCTGGGAGGCAGTTGAACAATCTTGGTCCCTTGCAGTTTTATAACGGGTGAGTTTTGGAGTGTTCGAATAGCAAGGGTCCACTGTACATTATTTAGGTATGCATACTGGTGAGAGGGCACGTCGTAAGTCTGAGCTGTTGGTAAACGAGTACGTCGTTAAGTGAGAAGAGTCTGTATTGTGTAAAATAACCACAGTGAAAAATAGTGAATTTCCAAACACTTTTGCCATTTTTCATGAAAACACTTGAAAATTCACTATTTTTTCACAGTGGTTATTTTGCAATACAGTCTCTCCTCACTTAATGACGGAGATAGGGGCCTAAGACCCCCGTCGGTAAATGATTTTGTCGCTAATCGAGGAATAACCCCTTACTGACACTTCAAAAGTGTCACCACCCCTCCCTCTCCCCACCATCTCCCTCTCTCTGTATGGCCCCCCAGCCTCACACACCCTCCCATACCTCTCCATATATGTCAGTTTTTATTAATTTGGGCTTCTTTATCATGTCTGCCTGTCTATCTGTCTACCTGACTGAATGACTTACTGACTTCACTGAATGACACACTGACTTGACTGAATGACACAATGACTTGACTGAATGACACAAAGACTTGACTGAATGACACAATGACTTGACTGAATGACACAAAGACTTGACTGAATGACACAAAGACTTGACTGACTTACTGAAAAAGAGTATGTTTAGCACATAGCATTTCTGTAATGGTCGTGGTCACTTTTTTATGGTGTTGTGACAAGTGTCAGATAACTGATGACAGCCAGTGACATTTGATAAATTTAATTTGTGGGAGAGCCTGTCGTAACTCCCAGTTGTCGGTAAACGAGTACGTCGTTAAGTGAGGAGAGACTGTATGCAAAATAACCACCTGTTTACTGTACGTATTCTTATTGCAGAGTAATGTGAGTAAATTACCTAGAATAACCCAAAAATGTTAGAGCCTTATTTCCATGGGGGTCCTTGACAGTCTTGAAACAATATACAGTGGTACCCCGGTTTACGATGGTCCCCAAACTCACCCTTTTATGTAAGTTTATTTTTTTAAATGCTTTTGTAAGTGTAATTTTGGGGGTCTAAAAGGACTAGTCTTTTCAACTTTCTTAAGGAGATAAATTCGTTTGGTAATGGCACTGAACAGCATTCTGGAATGAAAAAATATCGTAAACCGGGGTACCACTGTAGTACAGTGGACCCTCATATTTCATAGTCATCACAATTCGTAATTTTTTAAAATCGTAACGTTTTTTCGTCAAAATATTGACTCAGAAATCATAGTTTGACTCCCAAATAGTCATTCATCTCGAACGCGTATGAGCGGCCCTGTCACACCATCCACAGACAGTGTGGCATTGTTTATCAGCTAGTGACCATCACCCAACGCATTCATACATTATATCCATTTGTTTTAGTGCTTGCAACTGCTAAATAAGCCACCATGGGCCCAAAGAAAGCTCCTAGTGCCAGCCCTTTGGTTAAGAAGGTCAGAAACACAATAGAACTCGAGAAAGAGATCATTGCAAAATATGAAAGTGGTGTGTGTGTTGCGGAGCTTGCCAGGCTGTATGGGAAACCCCATACAACCATCACTTCCAGTGTGGCCAAGAAAAAGGAAATCAAGGAAGCTGTTGTTGCAAAAGGGGTCAATATGCTCACAAAAATGAGATCGAAAATACTCGAAGAAGTGGAGAGGTTATTGTTGGTGTGGATCAATGACAAACTACGTATTAGCAGGAGATAGTGTTACGCAGTAAAGAAAATGCCTGCAACGAGTGCTGATGTGAGTGAATTTAAGGCCAGCAAAGGCTGGGTTTAGAGATTTAAGATGCCTAGTAACATACACAGTGTTGTAAGGCATGGTGAGGCTGCCAGTTCTGACAAATGTGCGGCAGAAAAATATGTGCAGGAATTCAAGGGGTACATAGATGCTGAACAATTCAAACCCCAATAAGTGTTCAATTGTGACGAAACAGGCCTCTTTTGGAAGAAAATGCCAAACAGGACCTACATCACAGAGAGGAAAAGGCACTGCCAGGACACAAGCCTATGAAAGACAGGCTTACTCTAATGTTCTGTAGTAATGCTAGTGGGGATTTCAATGTGAAGCCTTTACTGGTGTATCACTCTGAAATTAGCCAAGGCTAATTTGTGTGTGATGTGGAAGGCTAACAGTAAGGCATGGGTCACAAGGGAAATCTTCCTTGAATGGTTCAATGAAGTGTTTGGCCCAAGAGTGAAGAAATACATTCTGGAAAAGAAATTGGAGCTCAAGTGCCTCCTGGTAATGGACAATGCTCCTGCTCATCCTTGAGACTTGGAAGAGCAAATGGTAGAAGGAGTTTTGTTTCATCACAGTGAAGTTCTTGCCCCCTAATACCCCTTTTATCCTCCAGCCCATGGACCAAGCAGGTCATTTCAAACTTCAAAAAACTATACACCAAAGCAATGTTTCAAAGATGCTTTGACATAACCTCGGACACTGAATTGACCCTAAAAGAGTTTTGGAAAGATCACTTCAATATTCTCCATTGCATAAACTTTATAGGTAAGGCTTGGAACGGAGTGACTTCCAGGACTTGGCACTCAGCTTGGAGAAAATTGTGACCAGATTGTGTCCAAGAGAGGGATTTTGGTTTTGGGTCTGACCCTGAGGAGCCGATGCCAGTTGTGGAAAGTATTGTGGCATTGGGGAATTCCATGGGGGTTGGATTTGAGTGGCGAGGATGTGGAAGAGTTGGTGGAGGACCACAATGAAGAGCTAACTACTGAAGAGCTGCAAGACCTTCATCTGCAACAGCAACAGACCACAGGCTGAGGAAATTGCTTCACAGGAGGAGGAAGAGAGACAGAAGGTGCCTTCTTCAAAGATTAAGGACATTTGTGCAAAGTGGAGTGAGGTGCAATCATTTATGGAGGAACATCACCCTGACAAAGCTGTTGCAAGCCGTGTTAGCAACATGTACAATGACAATGTCGTGTCCCATTTTAGGGAAATTTTAAAGAGATGCCAGAAACAGAGCTGTCTGGAAAAAAAATTTGAGCAACAGGGGTCCAGTGACTCTCAAGCTGGTCCTAGTGGCTTTAAAAAACAAAGAATGGAAGTAACCCCAGAAAAGGACTTGGTACCTGAAGTCTTTATGGAAGGGGATTTCCCTTCCAAACAATTGTAACTCCATCCTCTCACCTCCTCCCATCTTCAACAAGTCTTGGACACAATCTGGCCACAATTCTTCATGTCTCATTGTTTTCTGTGTATGTATACATCAATATTTTACAACAGATAACCAGTGCAGCTATTCTGTCAAACTTGTGCCATAATAAGAGTTAGCAATATCTCTGTATTATATAATTACTCATTTTAATCTACACTATTTATAAACTATTAACTTTGTTTTCATTATTTTTTTCTTATAACTACCATTACCTACAGACTATTAACTTTAAATTATCACTTCCTATACCAAACAATAATACTGTGTTCACTAAATTTCATTAGCTAGTAAGATAAATAAGTTTAGTATCATAATAAAAAGTTTAACTTAATACTTTGTTCAAAAGTCAAATTGAAGAATCATAATCAATCATATGATTACAAGTATTGACCCTGATATCAACCTTTTATTAAATAACTCCCATGCACCAACAGCAACTGTAATTATTACACAGCAGACCAAGCAAAGACAACAAAACCTACAAGAATTGGTAGAAGGATCTATAATTTAACATAAGAACATAAGAATGGAGGAACACTGCAGAAGGCCTACTGGCCCATACAAGGCAGGTCCTTATCAAAACCACCACTACCTAAAGTAGAACACAAAGAGTAGTAGTCAACAGAGTAAAGTCTGAGGCGGTTACAGTGAAAAGCTCTGTTCCACAAGGCACAGTACTCGCTCCCATCCTGTTCTCATCCTCATATCTGACATAGACAGAGATATAAGACACAGTGCTGTGTCTTCCTTTGCAGATGACACCCGAATCTGCATGACAGTGTCCACCGTTGAAGACACTGCAAGACTGCAAGCAGACATCAACCAAATCTTGAAATGGGCTGCAGAAAACAATATGAAGTTCAATGATGAGAAATTTCAATTACAGTGGACCCCCGAGTTTCGGTCATAATTCATTCCAGAAGGCTGCTCAAGCGCCATTACCGAACGAATTTACTCCTTAAGTAACTAATGTCATGTAGAGTTAGTTCACAATTCTTAGACGCCTTCCAAAAATACACTTATCAAATGTCATGTAGGTGTCATTAGCCCAAATACACTTACAAAGCCTACAATATACACTTACATAATTGAACGATTTCCGAGGTGACCGAAACTCGGGGGTCCACTGTACTCAGATATGGAAAACTCGAAGAAATTAAAATTTCATCGGAGTACAAAACAAATTCCAACCACACTAACACAGTGAAAAACTAATGTCAAAGACCTGGAAGTGATCATGTCAGAGGATCTCACCTTCAGGGACAATAACACCGTAGCACTCGCATCTGCTAGAAAAATGACAGGATGGATAATGAGAACCTTCAAAACCAGGGATGCCAAGCCCATGTTGACACTTTTCAGGTCTCTTGTTCTATCTAGGCTGGAATATTGCTGCACACTAACTGCACCTTTCAAGGCAGGTGAAATTGCTGACCTAGAAAATGTGCAGAGAACCTTCACGGCATGCATAACTGCGATAAACCACCTCAATTACTGGGAATGCTTGAAGTTCCTAAACCTGTACTCCCTAGAATGCAGGCGGGAGAGATACATTATTATATACACATGGAAAATTCTCAAGGGATTAGTACCAAACTTGCACACGAGAGTCACTCCATACGAAAGCAAAAGACTCGGCAGGCGATGTAACATCCCCCCAGTGAAAAGCAGGGGTGCCACTAGCACATTGAGAGACAACACAATAAGTGTCAGGGGCCCAAGACTGTTTAACTGCCTCCCAGCATACATCACGGGGATTACCAACAAAACCCCAGGCTGTCTTCAAGCAGGCACTGGACAGGCACCTAAAGTCGGTACCTGACCAGCCAGGCTGTGGTTCGTACGTTGGACTGTGTGCGGCCAGCAGTAAAGGCCTGGTTGATCAGGCTCTGATCCAACATGAGGCCTGGTCACAGACTGGGCTGCAGGGGCGTTGACCCCTGGAACTCTCTCCAGGTATACTCCAGGTATACTAGAACATTATCTTCTTATTAGACCACATCTGGACTAACACTATATCCCCTTTAAAATCAGGCATAATCACTGACAACACCACAGACCACTACCCTACCTTTCTCATAACCAGCCTAGGTAAACTGCCCCAAGACACTACTAAAGTTATCTTCAGACTACATAACGAGTCAGCTGTTAAAAACTTTATAACAGCTATGATTAACATCGACTGGCATAATGAGTTAAAATCATACTCAGATACTGATGAATGTATTAATAATTTTCTAAAAACCCCACTTCCTCTATAACAACCATTGCCGTAAAAAACTAAACAGATCACAGCAAAGAGACTGAATAGTCCCTGGCTAACACCCAGCATCCTAAAATCCATTAACACCAAGCACCTATATGAAAAACAGTACAGAATGGGTCAAATAACCAGAGACCACTCTAAGCATTACTCGTCAATCCTTACCAGTCTGATACGAAGGTCAAAAAAATTGTTTTATGAGAACAGATTACCTAACATATAAGGTGATATGAAAAAGACCTGGAAAACCCTATATGAAATTCTAGGAACTAAAAAGATATCCAACAATAAAACAATCAAATTAACTAAATCAGATGAACCCCGGCTCCCACCAACTGAAACAGGAAACAGACTCAATGTTTTCTTCTCCACCATAGGAAAGAATCTAGCGAGTAAGATCCCAAGCTCAAACACTCGTCCATCAGACTACCTCACTGGCACCTACCCGAATACACTATTCCTAGCTCCAGCCAACCCAACAGAAGTATAACTCATCATCAACACCCTTTACCCTTTCAGGGTCCGTGCCGTAGTTCTACAGCTTTGAGTTCAGGGTCCAAACCGTAGTTCTACGCCATGAGCTCAGCTCACTCAGATAAGCTGTGAGCGGTAAATTTGGGCCTAGATATGAGAGAATGCATCTATGTAGCAAGTGTGCACCACATAAAACAAATCCTGCAGCACACAGTGCATAATGAGAGAAAAAAAACTGTAGGGCCCCACTTTTCGGCGTTTCGCCTTTCGCATTCCGTTCATACGGCAAGTTCAAATTATGACCAAAACTTTTGTATACGGAGAGCGGTCTTTCAGATACGGCACGCGCCACCCGGTTTGTTTATATTTTCCATGAGCACATATCTCTATTATGTAATCATCACTCTTGGGCACATTAAATGTCTTATTTTGCGTTAATATAGACATTTTCATTAATCCATCTATGATATTTTCTTCAAAATTATATAAGAAACACGTTACAAAGCATATAAGCATGCTGTTTATATGCTATGGTGTTGCCGGGTGGAGGGAAAACATTACGTAATATTAATAATAAACACTCTTGGGCACATTAAATGTCTTATTTTACGTTAATATAGACATTTTCATTAATTCATCTATGACATTTTCTTCAAAATTATTCAAAAAACACGTTACATAGCATATAAACATGATACATACACCCACAGAATAAAAATTGACAAATAATATGATATTTGTTTACCAAGCAACTTTGTAGGAGTCAGAAGAATTATGTTTTCTCTAGTCAAACACTGAGGGATAACTGTAGAAAAATAATCCTTTCATATGCCTTCAATCTACAGTGGTCCCTCTGTTTTCGTGTGTTTCAGTTTTCGTGCAGCTTTTTTGGGGGAAATTTACCTCTGTTTCCGTGTGATTCCCTCCGTTTTCGTTCATGGTATGGAACCTGTCCAGTGCCCAGCGCACATACAAATCCCGCAAGCCCGCCTCCCATGCACATTCTCAGGCAGTGTAGCATTGTTTCTGGTTGAGTGAACATTATCCTGCGAGTTCATACTAAACATTTCTTAACAATCCAATGTTTTTGGCCCTTGATTATTGTGTGTGACTGCTAAATAAGCCACCATGGGCCCAAAGAAAGCTCCTAGTGTCTGTCCTTTGGTAAAGATAGTGAGGAACACCATAGAATTGAAGAAAGAAATCGTAGCAAAGTATCAAAGTGGAGTCGATAAAGGCTATAGCACCAGCCGGCGTTAAAGTGTAGCATTAACAGTGTAGCAAGTAAGTTAAGCCATTAATCGATAGAAAAATGACGACACGAAACCTAACTCCTCCATTGTTTGTTTCAGGAATATAGGGACAGACTAGAGTCTGCGAACATCTCCTCTAAGGTAAGTGTAAATCTTTCTTATTTATAGAAGTGTGAATATTCCTTATTTATAAATTAAAGTGTAAATATTTATTTATAAATTTAAGTGTAAATATTTCTTATTTATAAATTATATACATTGTGTGAATAGAGCTGGTGGCGGCCTGCTGCTGCTGCCGACCTCCACCAGCAGTGGCCCATATACCCAACAAAAACAATACTACCGCCAGTTCTCTCATACATGATGACATATTATATTTATTCTAGAGTATATATCATGTTTCTATGTTATTAATATTGTTTATTATGTCATATTAGATGAATTGTGATAGATAAATAAGCCGTAGAGTTTATATTAGAGTCGTATTGAAGAGCTATCTTGTCCTGCCTCCAAACTCTCCTGCCTCTCTCATACACCAACAAACCAGTTGTTGTTGCTGTTTCCAGCCAGGACAGGATTGAATTCTGTTCACTCCGTGAAGCTGACTGGAAACTAGTGGTGGTGAGAGGCAGTGGTGGTGAGAGGCAGTGGTGGTGAGAGGCAGTGGTGGTGAGAGGCAGTGGTGGTGAGAGGCAGTGGTGGTGAGAGGCAGTGGTGGTGAGAGGCAGTGGTGGTGAGAGGCAGTGGTGGTGAGAGGCAATGGTGGTGAGAGGCAGTGGTGGTGAGAGGCAGTGGTGGTGAGAGGCAGTGGTGGTGAGAGGCAGTGGTGGTGAGAGGCAGTGGTGGTGAGAGGCAGTGGTGGTGAGAGGCAGTGGTGGTGAGAGCAGTGGTGGTGAGAGGCAGTGGTGGTGAGAGGCAGTGATGGTGAGAGGCAGTGGTAGTTGTTTGTTGGTTGAGGCAGTGGCGGTAAGAGGCAGTCTTAATGTAGAGTGAGAGGTGAGTAAACAAGATTAAATGAATAAACGAGAGAGAATGAGAGTGTACAATGTTCGGGAGTTTTGTCAACAAACCAGTTATTGTTGCTGTTGTTGTTGTTGTTACCAGCCTGGACAGGAATGAATTCTGTTCAATCCGTGCAGCCGACTGGAAAGAAGTGATCTAATGTAATTAGCATTACAAACTCCGTTTTCTCTTATACTAATGCGTCTGAAGGAGGAAAGAATAGGAAGATGTTTTCATAGCTGGACCGAGTATGCCCGCCACCACATTCATAATGACACATATTTTATTAATCTAGAGTGTATATCAGGTTTTTATGTTATTTATATTGTTTGTTATGTCATATTAGATGAATTGTGATAGATAAACAAGCCGTAGAGCTGATATTAGTGTCACAATGAAGCATTTTGTCCTGCCTCCCAACAATAAACTCGCCTCCCTCTCTCCTCTCCATCTTCCATACACCAACAAGAGTCGATAATAAAGGCAAGTGTGATGTTAAATGTTCATTTATACATGTTATTAGTGCTTTATATTTATTTGTCATTCTTTTCTGTATGTAAATTTATATTTAATCTCTAAAAAAATATTTTTTGTTAATACTCTAGGGTGTCTGAAACGGATTAATTACGGATTAATTTTGTGTGTTTCAGTTTTAGTGCATCCCTCAGGAACGGATTAAGCACGAAAACGGAGGGACCACTGTATATAATAATAATAATATTTTTATTTTGATGCATGTTACAAGTGTACATTGTTATTGGTAGTTACAATTATAAAACTGTAATCCAAGGAGAGCCACTGGCATGCCATGGCATTAGGGGCAGCTTATTCTAAAGACTTATTCACTAAGTACTTAATGCTAGAGAAATTGATTGAGTTTATTCTAGTTATGTATTATTTCAAATTACAATATGATGATACATACTATTAAAAGACAATACTAGAGAAATTGGTTGAGTTTAATCTAGTTGTATATTTTATTTCAAGTTACAATATGTTGATGCTATACTAGTATAATAACAATACTAGAAAAAATTATTGAGTTTCTTCTAGTTATATATTTTATTTCAAATTAACAAAATGATGATACTATACTATTTTAAATGACAATATGATGATATGAAATTGCAACAAGTGTTAAGGACCCCCGGCTAACGAACACCCCGGAAATTGTACAATTATTTAAGTATAATATTGTATGTGCTTGTGGAAGTGTATTTTTGGGGGTCTGAAATAGACTAACCTGTGACATTATTTCTTAAGGAAGTAAATTCGTTCGGTAATGGCACTTGAGCAGGATTCTGGAATGAATTTTGTTCGTTAGCCGGGGGTCCACTGTATAGCTATTCACAACCCTTGTGGGTTTAGTGCTTCTTTTTTATTATGATGATAATAATAATAATACTATCATTAACTCTAAAAATAGTGTGATGCATGAGAATGGGAGTGTTGTTGTTTGCTTATTTTGTACTAACTTGTACACAATGTAAGAGTATTTGTATTGTGAGGTAATTATTATTATAATAAAAAAATTATTTTGAGGTGAAAGTTTCACAAACTCTTACAAACGTATGTGAATGAACTAAAAGTGGACACGTATTAATCGCATTCATTTCGCATGACCGAGTGATCACCCACTACCTGTTCAGTTTGTTTTTACCTTGTCTGAACTCCGTATCTCGTTCTCTCTCTCGTTTACTCTTTCATTAACTAATTGGCTCTCATTGACTATGGTGTCTAAGCTTAGTTGTGATAAAAAGAGGAGTCATAAGCCTCTTACTTGAAGTGCCAAGTTAGAAATTATTAAATTCAGTGAACTGACTTTTTTGGGTTATCCTAGGTTGTCTATGCATATTCTGCTATGTATGATAATCTATGTAACTGTATTTGTGTATACCTGAATAAACTTACTAACAAGGTATATGTTGATCGCTGAGATAGCCATCAAATACAGTTACATATAGCAGCATATGTGTAGAGAACCCAGGATAACCCAAGAGTGTACTCACCTAATTGTGGTTACAGGGTTCGAGACTTAGCTCCTGGCCCTGCCTCTTCACTGAGCGCTACTAGGTCCTCTCTCTCCCTGCTCCATGATCTTTATCATACCTCGTCTTACAGCTATGTATGGTTCCTGCCTCCACTACATCACTTGCTAGACTATTCCACTTCCTGACTACTCTATGGCTGAAGAAATACTTCCTAACATCCCTTTGACTCATCTGAGTCTTCAGCTAACACTTGCTAGGAGATAATGCTGCTGGGGATTGCAAGTTAAAACCTATGATAATTTATCACTCAGAGAATCCTAGGGTTCTAAAGAACTATGCAAAAGGTAGCCTCCCTGTTTATTATAAATCCAATTTGAAAGCTTGGATGACCACTGATCTTTTCATAAATTGGTTCATAGACTATTTTAAACCAATGTTAATGCTTTAAGGTAAGTAATAAGTGTACTCTGTGTGTATCTTACTTTTTATTGTGATTTTTAATGCCTAGTGCTATTGTTAACTTAATATAAGTTAGTGTAAGCTTGTTGTCTGGCATTTATATGCATTTAGAACTGGAAAAAAATGGCGTTCTGCTTTTCGGCGATGTCTGCTTTAACCCTTTGACTGTTTCGGACGTATATTTACGTCTTACGAGCCAATGTTTCGGACGTATTTATACGCCTAAATTCTAGCGGCTTCAAATGAAGCGGGAGAAAGCTGTTAGGCCTACATGTGAGAGAATGGGTCTGCATGGTGGGTGTGCGCAGTATGAAAAAAATCGGGAACCCAGTGGTGCATTGTGGGAGCGCCATGCTTGTAGTCCTTGTTCACCATGCCTGGCGGTAAGAAGTACCTCACTCCCCGGCGAATTGGAGGCCTTCTCTTCCCAAGTGATAGTTCTAACAGCGATGGAAATGCCAGTGAAAGTGAATTCCATGGTTTTCAAGAGGGTGTGACCGAAAGCAGTGCCCAGGATAACATAATTTGTGATGAAAACCCAGATGACCCACAGCCTTCCACCTCTGGTGCTGGGCCATCTCATTCACATTCACCTGTACCAGAACGAAAGAGGAAACTATTTCAACGTGTATTAGACTCTGATGTGAGCAGTGTAAGTGATGATGACAGTGATTTCAAAGCTATTGAAAGGAGTTCTAGTGGTGACAGTGAGGGAGATTATTCTCCAGTGAAGCAGCAGTATGTACGACGCAACATGCGTTCTGGTAGTGTGCCATATGCTATTCCAAGGAAAAGGAGTAAATCTCGGAGTAAATCTCTTGGCCCTACACCACGAATTGGTAGTGATGATGACGATATTGTTACAATGGGGATGCGTAATGTGCGTGGGGCAGGTGGTGGTAGTGGTGGTGTTGGCGGTGGCATGAGTCATGTGCCACCACGAGGGGGCCACGCTGCTAACTCAGCACAACCACCATCAACCACCCCCACACTTCCACAACCTGCACAACCACAACCTGCACAGCCACAACCTGCACAACCACAACCTGCACAACCACAACCACCTGTCAATATCCAGTACGCACCAGCAGACCGCATCTGGGATTGGCAGCAAGGTGACAATTTTGTTCCCAATCCCCATGACTTTGATGAAGCACAAAGTGGAATACGGCCATCGTGTACACTTGGGAACAATGCTAATGAACTGGAATGCTTTCAGTTATTCTTCGATGAACCCCTGATGGACATTATTGTCAGGGAAAGCAACACATACTATGAGTACACCATGGCAAACACACTTCTTTCACCAAATTCACGGCTACACCAGTGGAAGGACACAACTGTGGCAGAGATGTACTTGTTCTTTGGCACAATAATGCTTATGCCACATGTTTATACGCACACTGTCTGCACATACTGGTCGACAGAACGCCTGATTTCAACCCCAGGTTTTAGTGATATTATACCAGTGAATCGTTTTTTGATACTGTTGCGTATGCTTCACTTTTCTGATAAAACCAGGCCTGACAGAAACGACAGGTTATATAAGATCAGGAATGTGTTCATGTACCTGAAACAAAAGTGTTGTATGTATTTTTATCCCTTCAGGAAGCTTGTTATTGATGAGTCTTTGATTTTGTTCAAAGGCAGACTGTCGTTCAAGCAGTATATACCAAGCAAGAGGAAACGCTTTGGTATAAAGTTATTTGTACTGTGTGATTGCAAAAGTGGTCTGGTTCTGGATCTAATTGTGTACACTGGCAGTAATACATTGAGAGATACCATGAATTATTGGGTATCTCTGGTGATGTGGTTAGAACAATGATGGAACCATATCTTGGTAAGGGCATATATTATATACTGATAACTGGTACAGCCCTTTACTCAGTGATTTCTTACAGTGAACATGACAGACGTGTGTGGCACAGGCTGCAAATCGTAAACATATGCCTAGGTTTGACGCTGGCACTGTAAAGATGAAGTGCAGGTGTTTGCTGCCAATGATATCATGGCATTTCGGGGGCAGACAAACGTGATGTCACATTGTTGACATCAGTTCACAGACATGAAATGGTAGACAGTGGAAGACAGAATAGAAAACCAATGAACCCATTCTAAAACCTGCAGCTGTGATGGACTACAACCTCAATATGCGCTTAGTGGACAAATGTGACATGCAGATTGGGTTTGCTGATTGTGTACGCAAAAGTTATAAGTGGTACATAAAACTCTTTTTCCATCTTCTTGATATTTCCATGCTGAATGCTTATAACATGTACAAGTTGAAGACCAACAACAAACCCAAATATGGTGAATTTTGTTTGTCAGTCATCAGACAAATAATATTCAAGTACCAAGGAGCAACACCTGCAATAGACCAGCGCCCACAAAATTATCAACACATGCCCTCTCGTATGAGGCCTGGTGATCACTACCCCATACAAGTGCCTGCTACTACTCTCAAGAAAAATGCTCAGAAGAGGTGTTTTGTCTGTAAACATTCCACAAAACGCCCACAAACACGAAGAGACACTCGTTGTGTGAGGAGTGTAAAGTACCACTGTGCTTATACCCATGTTTCAAAGAGTTCCACAAGCTGCAGGAGTTCTAGGAAAGTGTTCAGTGAGTGTACATATGTATATATATTATAGAACAATAGTAATGAACATTTTTTGTCGTTGTTTGTTTGTGTAAACAAGTTTTGTAAACAATATAAACATACCATTGTTTGTGAAGTTATTGTGGTGCAAACAACGTGTATATATATACATTGCACCTTACTGTGGTCTCACAGGCCACATAAGTTACATAAAAAAAGAAAATAGTGAAAAAAACAAGAAATCTACGAATGGAGTAAACAGAAGTTTACCGAGTCAGCGGAATTCGCCGATGTTGCCATACGCAGCTCAAATTGTGCCAACTTTACGCCTCCATATCTCGGTAAGTACTGATCACAAAAAAAAAAATTTAGGCTTAAAACAATCAGCAAAATAATCCTAACATTTTGGTAAGAAAAAATAATTTTTTTTTTTCGAATATTTCCCGATATAGAATGACAGTTTCAGAAAGGGGTCTCCGACAGTCAAAGGGTTAAGGCACTAGCCTGGAACCTAACCTGCCGTATAAGTGGGGCCCTACTGTACTTTTTATAGTTGTATTTGCGATTTCTTGGTTTCATTTGATAGAATGGAAGATATATTACAGAAATAGAGATGATTTTGATTGGTTTTAATATTGGAAATGGCTTGAAACTGAGCTCAAAGTAGCGGAAATGTTAAATTTTTGCCGATGTTCATGAGTAAACAAATGACTTTACACGTCTAATACGCGCCAGCTGGTGGGTCTAATATACTTTCACAAATGTGGTGATATTATTTGTACAATTATTACAATATTGCATAACAGTAAATCTTCCATTTTTTGGTTTGAATAAAAATTCATTATGTGAATAAAAAATAAAAATGGAATTAATTTGTAAAGACTGAAAACATAATTAACGAACAGAAGAAATGTTAGTTTAGTGCCAGGAATGCCTGCATTGTTTATTCTGCACCCTATTTTGAAACTGGAATATTTTGAACTTTGAATTAAATTGGCAAAATTACCAATTTCCAATCACTTTACTTTGTAGTTGAAACAGTTGACTGGGCGATTTCTTTTGCTCAAACGATATAATAGAAGTAATGCTAGTGAAATAGCTAAGAATTTGGTCGACTGGAATAATGTAATTGGCATAAAAAGAGAGTCAAAGTCGGCAAAATCGCCGATGCGTAAATATTGCTGACGCATCAAAATTTGCGAGAGCATAATTTCGTCCATTTTCCATCAAATTTCGTACTTTTTGTTTTATTACCTTCAGAAAAAGATTCTCTACCATTTCATAAGAAAAAATAAGAATTTGTTTTTTTTTTAAATTCTTGGAAACTGGTGCACCCTCTGAAATTTGGCCTCTGGACCCTGAAAGGGTTAAAAACAAGGCAGATGATATAAATAACTTACCACCTTTTATGTACAAAAAAGCTTCTAAAGTACTATCACCAA
>WNWK01025681.1:0-28272 GCA_009830355.1 Cherax destructor
TTAATTTTTAAAAAAATAATTTAGTTCATTCTTCCCTCCCTTTTGTTGCTGATGCTTGATTTTTTGTTTTTGTTGGGGTTTTTTCCCCCTTTTTGATGCTTGCAGTGTCTCCTCCGGTTGCTGATCTTGCAGTGTCTCCTCCTGTTGGGGGATGCTTGCAGTGTCTCTTCCTGTTGCTGATTTTTTGGAGTGTCTCCTGTTGCTGTTCTTGCAGTTCTCCTCCTGTTGCTGATGCTTGCATTTTTCCCCCCCTTTTTTGGGGCTGATTTTTCCCAGTGTCTCCTCCTGTTGCTGATGCTTGCAGTGTCTCCTCCTGTTGCTGATGCTTGCAGTGTCCCCTCCTGTTGCTGATGCTTGCGGGTTCCCCCCCTTTTCCCCTGATTTTTTAAAGTGTCTCCTCCTGTTGCTGATGCTTGCAGTGTCCCCCCCTGTTGCTGACCCCTTGCAGTGTCTCCCCCCTGTTGGGGGTGCTTGCAGTGTCTCTTCCTGTTGCTGATGCTTGCAGTGTCTCCTGTTGCTGATGCTTGCAGTGCCCCCCTCCTTTGCTGATGCTTGCAGTGTCTTTTGTTGGGGGTTTTTGCAGTGCCCCCCTCCTGTTGCTGAGGCCCTTTCCCTCCTGTTGCTGATGCTTGCAGTGTCCCTTTTGTTGCTGATTTTTGGGGGGTTCCTCCTGTTGCTGATGCTTGCAGTGTCCCTTTTGTTGCTGACCCCTTGCAGTGTCTCCTCCTGTTGCTGATTTTTTCAGTGTCCCCCCCGGTTGTGGGGGTTTTGGTGTCTCCCCCCTTTTCCTGATGCCCAGTGCCCTCCTGTTGCTGATGCTTGCAGTGTCCCCCCCTGTTGCTGATGCTTGCAGTGCCCCCCTCCTGTTGCTGATGCTTGCAGTGTCCCCCTTTTTGATGCTTGCAGTGTCTCCTCCTGTTGCTGATGCTTGCAGTGTCTCCTCCTGTTGCTGAGCTTTGCAGTTCTCCTGTTGCTTTTTTGGTGTCTCCTCCTGTTGCTGATGCTTGCAGTGTCCCCCCCTGTTGCTGATGCTTGCAGTGTCTCCTCCGGTTGCTGATGCTTGCAGTGTCTCCTCCTGTTGCTGATGTTGGGGTGCCCCCCTCCCGGCAAAATTCTTGCAGTGTCTCCTCCTGTTCGTTTTTTGGGGTCTTCCTTTTGTTGCTGGGGGCCAGTGTCTCCTCCTGTTGCTGATGCTTGCAGTGTTCTTCCGGGCTGATGCTTGCAGTTCCTCCTGTTGCTGATTTTTGCAGTGTCTCCTCCTGTTGCTGATGCTTGCAGTGTCTCCTCCTGTTGCTGATGCTTGCAGTGTCCCCCCCTGTTGCTGATGCTTGCAGTGTCTCCTTCTGTTGCTGATGCTTGCAGTGTCCCCCCCCTGTTGCTGGTTGCAGTGTCTCCCCCGGGTTTCCCCGGGGGTTCGGGGGCCCCCCCTTTTTTGATGTTGATTTCTCCTCCTGTTGCTGATCTTCAGTGCCCCTCCTGTTGCTGATGCTTGCAGTGTCTCCTCCTGTTGCTGATGCTTGCAGTGTCTCCTGTTGCTGATGCTTGCAGTGTATCCTCCTGTTGCTGATGCTTGCAGTGCCCCCCTCCTGTTCATGTTGGGGTGCCCCCTCCTTTGGGGATTTTTTGGTGTCTCCCTCCTGTTGCTGATGCTTGCAGTGCCCCCCTCCTGTTGCTGATGCTTGCAGTGTCTCCCCGGGTTCATGCTTGGTGTCTCCTCCTGTTGCTGATGCTTGCAGTGTCCCCCCCCTGTTGCTGATGCTTGCAGTGTCTCCTCCTGTTGCTGATGCTTGCAGTGTCTTCTCCAGTTCCTGCTTCATTCCCCCAATTTTTGGGAAACTGATCCTTCTCTTTCTCACAGACTTTCCCGGGGCCCGGAACACTAACTTCCTTTTTTTTTTTGTCATGTTAACGTCCCAGCCACCCCCCTTCCGGCCCCCTTTGGGGTTACCTACCTATTTAAAACCCGTTTTGGCAGATCATAATTTTTTCCAACAAAATTTTAAGATGCGTGTTTTTTCCTTGGGGTTTCTTTCCCGATGCCTGTTTTTCCTTAAACATTGGCAAAGACTCAGCTCTTTCCCCAAGAACTAGTGACTTGATCTGACTTTTGCCTCTTTTCCCATTTTCCTAGTGATCTGTCTTTTGTATTTATCTGCGCTTTTGTCTTCTGACTTTCCCCCCTTTTTGTTTTTTTTTAGCTTAAGAGAGTGGGGGCACTGCAATGCCCTGTGTCTCTTGGGGACAAGGGGGGTGTTCAGATCCTCAACCATTATAATCTAAATTAGGTTGATGGAGATTATATAGCGACTCATATAGTCTCTCTATCTAAAATTTTCCCTCCTCGGGTCTCTTTCGATCCACCAAACGGTGACTGATCTGAACGACTGATCCCCTCAAACTGCCTTCGCATTTTCTTCCATCATCTGTAAATATTCAGCACTGAACTGTGATTTAATGATAACGCCATTTGAACATTTTCCCAAAAATTTTCCCGTGGCAAATGTGTCTGAAAAAGCAATTCTTTTTTTTAGAGAATTTTTAACAAGTACAGTGTTTGCCTACCAATAGGACAAACTATTTCCACTAGTAAGTAGGATCTGCATCACTGTAACGTCTTCCCCCTTTTACCCCCCCATCAGGTGTGAAGGTTGTGCATTTTTAAATTAATCGGGGGGGGTACATCATTCAAACTATTCCAGGCGGGCGTTGACCTACTGAAGTCCTACTCTTTCTTATATTTGTTACTAATTTAAAAAATAATTATTTCACTACTGTACATATCTGTTACTACTATAGGGTTCACCACCACTGCTGCTATTATTACGATTTTTGTTAACCAATTTTCCCACTATTACTAAAATTTTAAACGCAACGCCAATTTCCCCCAAATCTTTGCTGTAAATTTACTACTGCAGCTAACATGGCTTTTTATTATTATTACTATATTAATACTTTACCATCTAATTTTCTTCTCTCATAACTATTATTTCTATTTTGATTCTCTTATTTTAGCCAAAACTGTTACTACTACTACTGCACCACTTCTACTACTACTATTCCTACTACTACTACTACTACTACCCCTTACTACTACTCCCACAACTAATGTCTGTAACCCCCACTATCTATACTTTCATTATTTATTATAATATTTTCCCAAGTGATGTTATTTTCATTTACCCAACAACACTACGATTACCTTATTGATACTGTTTTTAACTACTATTACTGCTACTGCTACTTCTGCTACTGCTACTTCTACCTCTCACTGCTTTTTTACCTCTGCTACTCTACTTCTACCTCTGCTACTGCTTTTTTACCACTGTTGCTATTACCCTTTCACAACAACCCCCCTTACCTTCTCCCCCCTCCCTTCTCGGAAAATCTTCTGGTCGTCTCTCTCTTTTTTAGAGGTCGTCAATGGTCGAGGTGGGAGGGGAAACAAAGTTGTAAGTTTTTTTTTGGAACCATTTTCCAGATTAAATAAAAGCGAGTTTTTCTTTCCATGACGATTTTCTATGGTAGGCCTACCTAAATTTTGAATTACCCAAACCCCTTTCCCCCAAAACGCTAATGAAAGGTGTTAATTTTAAAAAAAAGGCTAGGAAGAAAATTAATGTAAATTTTCCCTTTTGAATACGCTAAATAGTCATGCTGGTGTTACGCTTTCAGGATGGTGACAGTCTTTTAGACGCTGAAAGTACTCCAAAAGGTACGAACTTTCTAAAGCCCCCGAAAATACAAACAGGAGTGGACACTCTTTCCCCAAGAAACTGGTACTTGAAAAAAAGGGGGCGACCATTTTGCATTCAAATGGGGAATCCTAAACGTTTTCCTCTCCCAAAAATTAAAGCTCAGTATTAAAGCGGGGGCAAGTGAGAAAACACGACCTTTACAATCATAAAAAGGGGGCAAAAAAAAATTAAAAATTGTCGAACACATGGTACAACCCAGGATATGTATATGGGCTTCCACGTCAGTGCTGGAGATCTGCTTGTCAAGTTTTTTTGAGGTATAAAAGGGAAACCAATTTTTCCCTTTCCCCCCGGGCCAAGCCCAAAAACCACAAATTCTGGGTGGGGTGTGGGGAAAATTTTTTTCCTTAAACCCAACCCCAATACTGTCCATCTTCATATTTGACAGGCCCCAAAATTTTTGGTTTAAGTCTCAGACTCCTGTGGGCTTGGTTTTTTTTCATCTAAAATTTTCGCATCTAAATCCCACAACTTATAAACGGGGTTATTCTTTTTTTCCCCCGTAATGATAATTTTTGTTGTGGTACATGATCAGAAAATTATTTTTTAACTAGTACATTTTCACGGGTCAATTTCACCCTTTTTTCCCCCTTTTTAGGGGGGAATTGGCCACATATCATATGGCCTCCACTGTTTTCAGCAAGTGAACATCATGTTTACTTACTATATTTTCCACAAAAACATTAATAAAAAACTTCCAAAAAATCAATTGGACTAATTGTCCCCCGTTCAGAACAATTTTCTTGACCTTGGCCGCCTTCAGTGCTGCAACTGTATCTCTTTTCCCCGGATCTGCACTGACTTGGGGGAAATCATCGACTACCACAGTTTTTTCTGTTTTTTTTTCCCGTTCTGAAACAGTAAAAATGGCTGGGTCATTTTTTCTTTTCAAAAACTTTGGAAAAATCCAGCTATTTCTTTGTATTTTGGCATGGGGTTGTTTATTCATTTTTTTTTAACACTGTTCGTCTTATGAAAGCCTTTTTGACCCCTTTATCAAAAATGTTAGCACTTGGTTTTTTGGGTGGTTTGGATAACTCAATTTGGCTTTGGGGGGAGCAGTCATTTTGACTTATCTCTCACATTTAATGCTGCTGTTTTTTGACTTCCTGACTCTGTGGAAGTCGGGTTTTTCAAATAAGTGCTTGAGCATAATGCTGTATGATGCTTCCTTTGCATTTAAAACACTTCTTCAGTGAATTTACCCCCTTGTGTTCACCTAAACACTTGGGGCCCTTTTTTTAGCTGTTGGCACGTTTTTTTCCTCCAGTGATGTGTTTGAATGCAATACTGTCCCCCCTGTGTTCCATCACAAATAAAATTTTGGGCTTTTGTGTACAGTCTTTTTTACTGTCTGTTGTGTTCACAGCTTGATAAGTGCCTACAGGGGGGTTTCCCATTATGTGGTTTAGTGGGAGTGGGTTTCCTTTTTTTTGTACTGATTAAGGGGTTTTTTTTCCACAACGGGGTTGGTGGTTTTTTTATCTTGTCTCGTTGCTTGAGCATGAGACTATTGTTTGTAAACCCCGCAATTTCTTCACAAGTGAAATGGTTTTTTTTGAACATAATATTTAAACGTTCAATGGTTTGTGTTGACAGTTTATCTTGTATAATACCACTGATAAACCAATCACATTCCTTTTGATCATATTTAACCCCTAGAGTTCTAAGACTATTGTCTAATGTGATCCTAAATGACTGTAAGTCTGAAAGACAATGTTTGGAGGGTTTCAAGCTTGATATTAAGACTGCATGTCAACCCCCGGCTTTGTCAGCAAAAATTATCTGCTAAGACACGTTTTTTAGAGCATAATTGTTTTTCCCCCGAAAATTTAATCAGTTCATTTGGGTTCACCTTTCACGAGATATCTGAGATAATTGAACTTAGCAATTCATCTATGTCAGTATTTTAATTCACTAAAGAATTAAACCCACTAATGAACTCTTCATAATCATTACCTTCAAAAAGGGGCATAGCCAATTTAGGAAGGGGAAAAGGTAACACCAGGTGTGACAGGTGTCTGACCACTGGCTGGGTCTCTGTGAAAAATTTTTTTGGGGGGGGGATGGCCTAAAATTCCTTCCACCTTAATTTTGCCAAAATAAAGGCCCAAAAAACCCTTTTTTTAATTTTTCCCCTCTGTCGGATTGGAATCTAAAATTCCTTTTTTCGTATATCTGTAGCCTGAATTAATTTTTTTAGATTTTTATTAAATAATTGAGTTTAAATTTTTCCAACTGATCATAGTCTATATTTGTGTTTGGGGTTAAAAACCAAACAGACTGAAATTAATTGCTCCAATTGAGTAATTTTCGTCTGTAACGTGTTTGGGGGTTAATGACGATTTTTGCTAGTTTTGACTAACAGCACACGGGGAGTGTTTAAAAACCCAGCTGATTTTTTTTTACTGCGTCAGCACACTACTGACCCACACCGTTTTAAAAGGCCATCCCCGGGGGGGGGAGTCATAGGAGAAAAAGAAGGTTTGTTATGCCCGGGGTTGCTGTCTCAGCTAAAGGGGAGTCTCAACGACGTCACTTCACACATGAAAATATTTCACTGTACCCCACATTACACAATTAATTTTTTAAAAACATACATATGTCACTGTTACAATGTTAATCAATATGAAAGTTTAAACCTAATATCACTTCCTTATTTTGAGACAAAATAATACACAGTTTTTCTCTTAATTTGTGTCTATAAACATTATAAACACTGTGTGTATATATAAACTGTTTATACTATACACATTCACAGACCAGCCATGGCCGTCTGCTTCTCGCTGAAAGGGGGGGAAAGAAGTGTTGTTCCCCCGTGGGTGAGTGGGGTAGGGGGGTGGCCCCCAAAAATACTGCCCCCCAACCCTTTTGGGGCCCCAACAACCGTTTTTTTTCCTGGGTGTCGGGGGCGCCTGGGGTCTCGTTTTCTATGCCTCCCAAGGTTTCCCCCCTCGGAAAATGGGGGGCCCCCTATTTCTGGTTTCTTTTTTAAAAAAAAGGTTTTCAGCTTTTTTCGAAGGACCTTGGACGTAGACATTTATACCCCAGTAAAAATCTCGGGGCCACCATGTGGTCACTCCCCCGGTTCGAATACGATCAACGTTCGATTGTAATGCCCAAACTTCCGGTTGTAATGAACAAACCCCCGGGGTTAAAAGGGGCCATTTGTGGGGGGTGGGTACCCCAACGATAACGTGGACTGTATGTTACTTATTTTCCCCTTATGAATCCAAGATGTCGCAGCCCCCAAACACCTTCAGGGGATCCATATTTGACACCTCCGGGTGGGGGGGAAAAAAATCACATATGGGGGACAAAATTTAAATTCCCCAAAAAGGGCGTATGTCCATATTTCAGTCTTAGATGGACTGAAAGGCTTTTTTCTCACTTTTTTGGGGCAAAAAAATCCACGCATAACCGCCGGGGGGGAAAAAATTTAAGGTTCTTGAATACAAGAACTGCCCCCGTTCCCGTCTTGACAAGAACATAAAAATTCTTACCCTTCCCCGTGTAACTTTGAGCGATGGGGTTGGCTCCACCAAAACGGCGGAAATGCTGTTTTTATTGGGGGAAGCCGAAGAATCACCTCTTGTTTGAGGGAAAATTTACCTCTTTTTTTTTTTAGTCTAAAACCGCGCAATTTCCCCGAATATACTGCAAGGATGTTAATCACAAAACCCCTGGAACAAAAGTTCTTATCTTATTTCCCGACGTTAGTGGAGATTAAATGATTTTTCGGACGCCAAAAAAGGGAATGTTTATGTTGATTTTCCCCTGCCCTCGCATAACTGAGTCGGGACCCGTTCTTGCGGTGGCCAAATTCAAAAATGCCCGCTTGGCGTTTTTTTAGTCTCGTGCAACCATGTGGGCCACGGGTTCCCTTGATGTTTGGGGAGCAAAACCACACGTTACAGGCCCCTGGAAAGACCAAAAAATTTTTTTGCAGCCAGACGCGCCCCCCGGCCCTTTTTCCAAGGGTGGGAAAAAGGGAAAAAGGGGCCCTTCCCCAAAGGGGGGGGGGGCATACCCCCCCCCTTTTTTGGGAATTTTTCCACAAGAAATAAAAAGGGGAAAAAAGAAAAGCAAAAAAAGGGAATTATGGGGGGTAAGGTCTCAAGGGATTCCAAAACCCCCAAAAGGGTTTTTTCAAAAGGGTAAAGGGGAATAAGATTAGGGGGGAAGATAAAAGGGCCCAATTTTTAAAGTAACTCAGAACAGATCACGGACAGTGATATGGATATGGGAAATTTTCAATACTTACCCCCTTGTTTTTACTCAGGAAGAAATAGTGGAATACCAGAAATAATAAATTATGGAACATGAAGATAATTTTACTATGCCGATTGGGGTAACTGGGGCTTGGTCCTCAGAAAATTAAAACCTAACAAACCCCCCGGCCCCCGATGAACTTTTTAAAAAATTTTAAAGGGGGAAAGGAGGAACTTAGAAACCTCTGCCATATTTTTTCAATATATCCCCACAAACTGGCATAGTGCCAGACAAGTTTGGAAAAGGGGGAAATGAAACCCCTTTTTCAAAAGGGGGTGACAGGCCCCAGCTTCGAACTATAGACCAAAAAACCTTACCCCAAAATTTGGGAGAATGGAATCAAAATTGGGGGCAATTCGTGGGCCCTCTTGAAAAGCATAAATTATTAATGAATCTCAACACGGTTTTATTTGGGGCTTTCCCGTCTTACAATTTAAAAAATTTTTTTTTACAAAAAGGGGGGGAGGTAGATCGGTTGAATATGTTTTTGTATATGGATTGAAAATTTTTTATAAAGTTCCACATCAAAATTTTTGAAAATTAAAGGCACCCGAATAAGAGGTAAAAATTTTTCCCCGGGTAGGGCATGGTTGAAAAAAGGCAAAAGAGTTTGCATAAATAAAGAAAAAATTAAAGGGGGGGGGACGGGGTGGGTTTCCCCCGGGGGGGCAGTTTTGGGCCCCCTGTTGTTTACAATTTACAAAGCAAGATGAGGGAATAAATAGCAAAAAAAAGCAAATTTTCCCAAAAAAAAAAAAAAGGCCGTCCAATTCATTTTAAAGGAATTAAACCTCAGGATGATTTTAATAAATTTTGCAGTGGTCGTAGAAGTGGCAGATGCAGTTTAAAAAAGACAAATGCAAAGTTCTAAATGTTGGGGAGGGAAAACCATGCCACATATAAACTGAATAAAGATTTATTACTTGTTTTTAAAAAGGATTTGGGAGTTCTGGAGGGGGAAAGGTTTTCCAAACCAAACAAAGTGCATAAGTGTTTAAAAAAAACTAAAGGGGAACCTTGGTTTCAAACAAAGGGGTTTAAAAAAAGAAGTCCTCAGGTTGTTCTTCAACTCTATATATCTTTGGTTAGGGGGCCCCTTTAGATTATGTTGCACAGTTCGGGGCACCAAAAAGGGAAGGATTAAATGCCGGGAAAAAGTAAAAAAAAAGGGGGTTATCCCATGCATCAGAAATTTTCCCTTTTAGGATGGGGCTGGGGGGCCCGAATCTGCACCCCTAGAAAGGCGAAATTGGGGGGAAGATTGAGGTGTATAAATGGAAAACGGGGAAAAACAAAGGGTTTTAAAAGTGTGCTGAAAATACCCGGGGCCAAAGGGGGGGTCGCAGCAATGGTTTCAATTTGGGAAAAAATTCGGGGTTCGGAAAAAGGAAAGGGGACTGGTTTGCTAATAAGTTGTGGATGAGGGGAAAAACTCCCGAGTACCGTCATAGAAACTAAGACTTGGAAATTTTAAAAAATAGGTTAGATAAATACATGAGTGGGTGTGGGTGGGTGTGAGTTGGACCTGATTTGCTTGTGCTACTAGGTCGGATGCAGTGCCCCTTTAAAATGAATGTAACCTGACGTGGGGGGGTCGGGGCATTGGCTTAACTGGTTAGACTTGGACTTTCCCCACATGGATTGGCCTGCTGCAGAAACCTTTTTTATGTTTTTATGAGTTGTAAGACAAAAAATATCTCCCCCCCCTCAGACCTTTTGCTTTTTTTTCCCGATGACCCAAAACTGGCCCAGGGCGAAAAAAAAAAAACCCCCTACTCACCACTTTTTAAAACACTCACATGGTAGGCATGTTATTTAAAAAAAAAAGGTGAGACTTAAAAAACTTTTTGTTAAAAAGACAGGGAAAGTTTTTTATATTCAAAAGTAATCTAAGAGTGAAACTCTTATAAATCCATTAAAAAAAGGAGCCCCGTGATTTTATAATGTTTTTGGGGGGGGGAGTCAATGGCAAAATTTTGGGGGCCCGGGCCCCGGGGCCCCCCTCACCAGGTGGGGGAAAAAGGGGGGGAAGAGGGGGAATCCACCCCACCTGAACAAACAGACTACCCACAACCCCCCTACAGATATTCCCCACTTTCCCCTTACTCCCATCCCCTTTGGCTTTTCCCCCACAAGCTGCCAGCAGGAACAGCCTGGGATTCACCCGTGGCCCCTTTCAGACCGAACGGCTGGGGGGGATTCCGGGGAAACCCCTCCATTTTTTTTCCCCTTTTGGGGGGAAAATTCGCCGATTTATAAACATCTTTTGGGATAAATTTCCCGGGGGATTGGCAAATTTGGGGAACCAGACCATTCCTCAGTCCATCAAAATTTAAAAAATACAGCATATGTGGGGAAAAGGGCCCACTTGCCTCCCTTTTTCTTCCATATTTGTCAAATGTGATCCAAAAGCCCCCCCGCACCTCACCTGCCTACATAATATAAGACACTTCGCACATATGCTGTATTCTTTTAAAAAATTGATGGACGATTACATAGACTAAAAGGGGGGGGACTGATTACCTCAAACTCCTTCTGTTCTTCACCATTCCCCTTTTTATGGACGATGAACCTGTGACGAAACGTTTCCCAAAAATTTTCCAAGTGTTACATGTTTGACTTTTTTCATCCATTTCGGGTTTTAAAACGATCTTATTTCTTTGTCCCCGAATAAACGTCCTTTGGGCAGCATGATAGGGAAAGATGTCATATTGATGGCTCTCTTCGTTATCCCAGTCCACCCCATGTTAAAAATTTTTAAGCCCATTTTTAATCTGCTAAGAAAAAAATGGGACGGGGTTCTGAGTTTCCCCCCGTAACTTAGCTTGCGCTGTTCCTCTGTAATTTTAAAAAATTTTAACAAGAGTTTCTTTATTTGCCAGAACCAAGTGAAGCAGGTTATTTCCCCCCTTTGGTTTTTAAAAAACTGCTTAAAAAAAACAATCCTGAACTCCCTTAAGAAGTCGTTAACCCCTAAATTTCCTCAATGAATCCCAATCAATATGATTAAAGTTAAACCCCCCGGGGAATTTTTTTACTTTATCGTGCCTTGGGGCCCCAAAACTTTCCCTTACAAAGCTTCCTCGGTCTCTCCCCAAGTTTGGGGATGGTATATCACGCCTAAAAAATTTTTTTTCCCCCCTCTGAAAATTCTACCCAGACAAACTCAAAAATTTTCCTTTTTTCCCCAGACTTTATACCCGTTTTTATGCAAAATTTCCCCAAGTGTTTGGGGAAAAGTGTCACCTCGCCCCCTTCCCGATAGTTCTGTCTACTTGGAAAAATTTTAAACCCCCCCAAATGTGACATTCAGCTGGCATTCCCTTTTTTTCATTTAAAAAACCACGTCTAAATTGCAAATACCTCAATTTTACCCGCACTTGCAACTAATCAAAATTCCGTCCATTATATTCCTAGCACTACGACTATTAATAATATAAATTTAAAACCCCCTCCCTCTACCTCATTCTGCCTATAACGGTTTTTCCCCTAAAACTCCCCTATCGCTACACTAAAAATCTTTGCCCCCCCAAAACCCATAGCACTAACTTTTCCTATTTAAAAAAGACCTAACAGTTCCCTCTCCCCCTGGCCAGAGTCCCCACCCCAAACCTGAAAGGGGAAACCTCACCCCGGGAAAAAGTCATTTCTGCCATAGAAGAGGCCCCAAATTGTCTTAATGTTTTGCTTTTCCCCTTCGATTTTCCAGCCAGCAATTGACACCATCTGGGAAACCCCTTCCCCTTCCCCAACCCCCTCCTCGGAAAAAAGCCACATACCCGGGTTCCCCCCCTTCTTCCAAATTTTCCCCTTTCTGTCCATACCCGTAATCGGTCCTCTTTTCCATCCCCTAAAATTTTTTCCTCCCCCACTAAAAGGCAGATAAATAATAGGATTGCTCCCATTACCTTTCATGATGTCGTCTAGATGGCTAAAAATTTCCCCTTAATAACCCCCGGGGAAAACACCTTTTTCCCCTTTTTCCCTTCTCGCCTTATCCATAACCCCTTACCGACGTCCCCAAAAACAACGTTCTTCCTTTCAAGGGGGGGAATTTTTTGGGACTTTTTTTGATGGTCTTTTTGGGGAGATGACGTTCATTGGAATGGTCTTCAGGGGGGTTTTAAGGGATGTCAACAAAACCCTTATGAATGTTCCCCTTTGTGTTTTTAGATTCCCGGTAAAACCCCAATCCTCAGGTGCAAAAAAGGGGGTTTTCCACAGTATTCTTGTATTTTTTTTGATCCTCGCTTCGTCCCATGTTGCTCGGCCACTGCCCGGGGTTTCCCCCCAAACCTGAGGACTCCAAAAAGGATTACTATGAATCCTTTGTTTTCCTCCATCAACCCCCCTTCCCCGATCTTAGCCACCCTGCCCTTTCCCCGGCTGCTGAAAAGGGGTTTTCCCCAATTTTGGGGGAAATTTTTGGTTTAAAATTAAAAACAGTACACTAGACACGTCGCCAGATCATCACTGAGCTAAATACAGGTCACCACTGACCACTGAGCTAAATAGGGGATCACCTTTGAGATAAATAGAATGGCAGTTTTAAAAGACAAATATTAGAAAAACACTACTTTATAGGGGGACACATTTTATTATTACAAGCGAACACTAAACTAGTATGGGACCTACAGACCCAAAATATATGCCACTATTTTTATTGGGGGTGTTTAGCGCGATTTAGTAAAGTGCCCCAAGGTGTTGTTTGACATTCTGTCATAGGAGCACTTTTAAAAAAAAAACAATCAGGTTAAAAACTAAAATGAAAAGGGGTGGTCCAACTTCTTGCGAAAGCGTCTCTTAAAGAGCCTACACAGTGAAAACCTTATTTCCTACAGGCCTAGCTGTTACCCTATGAAATATATACAACAAATCATTTATTATACCAAAATGTCTTCCAACCAAACAAGAAAATTTTAAAATTTTAAAATTTCTTTTATTAAATGGTTGTTTTTGTTATGCATAAATATATTTTGACAGTTTTTTTTAGTGATTGTTAAAACATTGAAATTGTCTTTGTACCCAGTAATTTGGTCCTTTTGGACCTGCTGGAAAAAGAAATAGTTAAAACCGGTGGTCTGGGACTGCTGCCCCGGGCCTCCTTCATACACGGGACAATCATAGTATTTCGACCTTGTTGTGGACGGGATTTCACTTCTGATACTTGTTGGCATTTCATCCCCATAATAGCTACCCAAAAAGATGATCCTCTGTTTTAGCAAATCATCTGACAAATTAGCGGGGAAAGTTGTACATCCGAGCCCTGGAACATCACGGCCGTTGTTGCAAGTGTTTGGGGAACACTTGGGCCCCTGCAGAATCAGTTTGTTTTAGATTGTCTTCATCATTAGGGTCCTCCACTGCAGAAGTTTTGGGTGAAAGAGAGAATGGGGGGCGGTAGTACACAATGATGTAGGTCCCTTTTGTTTTATATGAACCATTGCCCCGGCAAACCAGGAACCATGTTCAGGCAACTTTCCCCTTAGTTTTTGGGACCATGGCTCCTCAAGTTCATTGCGGGAAAAAAAAAGAAAAAAGCTTTTAAAAAGTATAGAGAAAAAATGCTTGGGGTAAATATGGGCATTTCTATGTAAAAACCTTGATTTTTAAATTTTCTTTTTGAAAATAAAATATTATTATTACTGCTTCTTAAATTATTATTATTATTATTATTATTATTATTATTATTATTATTATTATTATTATTATTATTATTATTATTTTTTCAGTACCTCAAAATACCCCCTTTTGTGACCCCAATTTGGTAATTCACGATGAAGGTATCTTGATGCTTTTGACGGATTGTAAAAAAAAGAATTGGCCCCCCCTTCTTTTTTACTTGGAAAAATCGGGAAAAAAAGGGGATTGATTCCCTTCCCCCCAAAAATTATGACCCTTACTAGTTTAACACTCACCCGTGAAATATAAAATTTTACCAGTTGATTCCCCAGGAAGCACCAACGACCAAATTCCCCCGAGACAGACAGTCCAGACCGGCCGGTCTTCCCATTTAGGGAGTCTTTAAGGGGAAAATAATTCCTCTTGAGATTTTGGGGTAAAGAGTCAGCCCACACGACAGCTGATCATCAGCCTTGGTGCTTTTGCCATGCTCTGTTGGGGCCCTAAAAACTTTTTTTCTTTTTTTAAGCCTTGGGTTGATCTTTTTCCAAATTTTCCGTCGTCTTCATCAGTTTTTTGGAAGCAGGTCAGGTGGGGTCCGGGGGAGGGGTCAGAAAAGGCCCGGGGGGTGATAAAGGGGGCCTGCAACACACCGGGGTTTTTTAAACGGCACTGTCGTCAGAAATGCAGCCAAGAAGGGGAATGCACCAACCCTAAGTATTGGGCCCCAGCTATTATCCACTTTGAAAAAAAAAAGGCTCATATTTTATGAATCAGCATTTAATATCGGGAAAAAAAATTATAAAATAAAATTTTTTTAGAAAAATTTTGTAATTTGTGTTAAAAAACTCACCCCAATTTTAAAAAAAATTACCTCAAGGTTTATAGTCCTTCCCCTTGAAAATTTTAAAAAAAAAAATTATTGAGATGTTTATTTTAATGACTTAAAACGATTTTTTTTTTCCTTTTTCCCCAAAAAAAGAAAAAAAAAAATAAATTTAATTTTTATTTTTTTTAAAGGAAGAACGTAAATTGGACTTATCCCCCAATAAACTACATTTACCCCCCATTTTTTTAAATTTTTAAATACCTCTCATTCCTCAGTTTTGGTTAAACAAACTCGAAAAATATTTTGACTTGAAATTTTCCTTCACCAGATACAAAGTGCCAGTTTTTAAAAAAAATTGACTTTAAAATTTTTCCCGTGGTGGAATATTTAAAATGCACCAAGGTGACAAAAAATGGCAAAAGCAGAACCCGGGGGTGCCGTGCTAAAAACCGCACCCCGACAAGTGTCAGTTCACGGGGGACAAGTGACCCCCGTTGCTTCAGCTTTGGTGGGCTTCTTTTTACTGGCCAATGGGGGGTACTGGTTCGCTGGTCGGGGGGAAACCTATGGGGAGTGTGACATACGTCCAGTAAATTGTAATATACTCGTAACATGCCAAAATTTCCCCCAAACCAAAAATTGGAAAATTCCCCAGGAGGATAAAGTTCTGAAGTCCCACTACTGTATTATTTGTCCAGTTAACCCCAAAACCAAAAGGGGGAAAAACCAGCTCCTCAGCCGAAAAACCTGCCTGCCTGAAGAGGCACTCACTTGTTTTGGGCCCCAGTTCACTCCTATAAAAATTGGGGCCCTTTTTTTACCATTATACTGCAACCCCAACGTGTAAAAATACCCCACAGGGGGTGAAAAATTTGAAATAAAAAACTAATCTTTTTTTGGTTTTTGTCTTACCCTTTTATTGCCATTTGATCGCTGTATTACTGACTTTGAATATGGTGGGGTGTAAGGGCCCGGGGAATTGCTTCCTGTGTTCATATTATGGGGTGCCTGTCCTGAACCCATTGTTTTCTTATTGGGGGGCCCCAACATTGCTGTTTAGCTTACGTTACTATTTGTTACAGCTGCCCCATGTTGAGGACATTAAAAAGGACAGTGCTTGTTAAAATGCCGCCTGCGTGTTTTGGTGTTTGCTGACGGTATGTTTGCAAAATTTTTCATAAACTATCTCTACAGCACTGCTAGCTGAACCAGTTAATTTAGCATTGAGCATCGACGTACTTTAAAGTTACGGGGAAAAGAGTTGTAAAATAATAAACTAAGGTCCCCAATCATACAGTATGGCGTTTCACTTTTTTGTATCAGCTACTTCAAGAGCTCTTTTTCTTCTTCCCTTTTTTGGGGTCTTGCTCTTGGTACTACCCCACTATCTCTTCCCCAGGTACACAAAGGAATGGTGGACCAGGTCTAGATCAGGGTCAATCTGCTTTGTTGGCTCTTGAATTGGCGAAAATTACATTTGAGCTTACTAGAAAACAGATTCTTTTCCAAAAAGGGAAAAATATGACAGAGAGAAGATGAGATGATGCTGCCCCAACTTGTTATAATAATTTTAATATACGAAGTCGGTGTTCTTGTTTTCAAATCGTTCAAAAAAGCCCAAAACCCCCCAAAGGTAATTTTACATCGGGCAGCACTTTTCATACGGCGTTGTATGGTAAAACTTCGGTTTTTTAGGTTTTTTCTAATTACAGCGTTGTGAAGGCTACAGTGTTATGTGCATATCAATGTTTTCCGTTTTTCGACGAGAGTTAAAGTATAAGGCAATTGGGGGAAAACTTTAGCGGGGTTGGTGCAAATCATTTTTGTCGACAATCTTTTTGGGGTTGTTTCGGGGGGTGGGGGCCTTTTTAAAAATAAATTTGCTCAAATGCCAAAGGAAAATCCTTTACAGCTAATCTTTCCCCAGACCTCAAAAAAAAGGGGAAAACGCCCTCGCCAACCTTTTTCCCCGGAAGAGGTTTTCCCCTTTCCGGGGCTCTTCCCCGAACAGACCGATGTTCAAGGAAGAACTTTTAAAGGGGGGGTCTGAAAAATTTTTTACTTTAATATAAAAAAAAGGGGGGGGAGGAAGGGGAATATCAACAACTGATAGGTTAGTTGTGCCCAAAAATTTTTAAATCCCAGGTTTTAAGGGTAGCCCATAATTTATCCATGGAGGACATTTGACTGCAATAAGACTTTTTGTAAACATTCTGATTAGCCACATTTAAAAAAGAGATGTCCAAGTTTTATAAAGTCCCCTGAATGTCAGCAAGTAGAAAAAAACCCAACTTCCCCCAAACCTTTTGCCACATTGTCCCATACCAGCTGATGAACTTTTGTAAGGCCCAATAGGGTTTTTAAAATTTTTTTTTAAAAAAGACCCCCAAAACCCGAGGCAGTGTTCATAAGTAGTATTAATATTTAGGCAATTTTTTTAAACCCTCGTTAGATTTATATCCAAAGTAGGAATTCTACAGACATAGGGGATCAAGACCCCAATTTTTTGCTAAAGTAATTGGGGAAATGTTGAGTTTTATTAGACATTAAGTAAAACCTTTCCTCTCCATATCAGTCTCTTTTAAGAAAAATTGGGGTTCCCCCCAAATTTTGAAAACCATTGATTGCTTTTTCCCCACAGACTGGGATTTTTTTTACCTCTGTGTACAGTCTGTTAAAATTTTTTATGGCCGAGTAAAGGGACCTCTGGAAGTCCCAAAAATGAATGGCTGGGAGGGGATTCTATAAAAACCCCCTAGACCCCAAAAAAACCCAAAAAAGACACCATGCTTTTTCCCGGGATACATGGAGATGGTTTCGGGGGAAAGGGCCCCCGCTCCCCCGTCTGTGAACAGAGGTATGGCAAGGCATGGGGAAATTCCTTTGTTTAAGAAGGAGAAAAATGTTAAAACCAGGAAGGGGAACCGGTCACACCTTAAAGGCAAGTTTTTCTGGCCATATGGGGTTTTCAGATTTTTAATTTATTGTAGCGCCACCCAACAAACTTGAAATGGGTAAAAATCTACAACATTAATCAGTTTAAAAAATTTTTTACTGACTGCTCGTACAGACGTACAAACTTCTGTATGTAAAAGACTCGGCTCGATCCTGACTCCTGTCTCCCTACACAGCTAACCCAGAAAAGCAGATGCTATTTCATCAATAAGTAAATTTTCTACTAGAAGGGGGGTTGGAGGAACAGTCTTCAAAGTCCGTGGGCCTCCCTTGCATCCTTGGGAAAAAAAACTGATGGGGGGGGGAGTGAGTGTGAGATGGTTGGTTGGGGGTGGGGGGAAAAAGGTTTAAAACCAACGGGGGAAAGTGGCAGCCGCTTTGGGGCAAGGGTTTCCCCAAATTCAGGAAGAAGGAAGATAAAGAAGGTTAACAGAGAAGATGTGGGTGGGAAAACCCCGATTCTCTTTTCCCCCAGGACGAGTGTACTTCAGTGGTTAGTGAGGGCGAGGGTACCGGTAATGGCAGGAACATCAAAATAAGGAAAGTTAAGAGAGAAAAATTTAAGGGGGTAGGAAATAGCTTCCTGTTATTCAGGATGAGTGTACTTCAGGGGCAGAAAAAGGTAAAGGTACTATTCCCCCTGCTAATAGAGGTAAGAGAATTCTTGTGGTAGGTGACTCACAGGTAAAAATATGGACCGTGCTTTCTATAATAGGAATAAGAAGGTGAGGAGAAGGGGGGTTTGGGGGGGGGGAAAGACGTGGGAAAAGGGGGAAAGTTTGTCTAAAGGTAAAATTTTGGGGAGCATCTTTTAAAGGAATGGGGAAATAATTTGCAGGGCAATTTTAAATTTTGGGAACAGATATGAAAAGGAATGGGTCCCCTTCTTGACCTGGGACAAATTTTTCAAAAATAATTTGAGGGGGGGCATTCCCCGGGGCAGGGTGGGTTAAAATATTAGGGGGATTGGGGGTTTAAAGGGAAAAAAAAGCCCCTTTGCAACACTACTGAAAACAGAAATTTTTTAAAAAAAAAATTTATCAAAAATTTCAAAAAAGACAATGGATAAAAGGGCAGCAAAAAAAAGGGACACAGTAGAAAAAGAGCCCCCCCCCTTTAAGGTTTTTTCTATCCCAATTTGCAGGAGTGTAAAAAATAAGGGGGAGAGGGGGAAAATTATTTGCAAGTGCAGGAAACAAAAGATATTTTTTAACAGAGACCCGGGGTCAACAAAAAAGAGGGGTTTCCCCCTTTTGAATGTCGAAACCAAGGCAAAATTAAAAACTTTATAGGTCAACAGGAAGGGTGGTGGAGTAGCAGGGGAACACACAACCCCATATAAAAAGAGGAGCTTACGACGACGTTTCATTGACTTGGACCATTTAAAAAGTCACACTAACACACGAGACAGAGGAAGGGTTTTATAGGCAGGCAGACAGGGGGGTACAAGAGAGTGGGAAATGGGAGGAGTAGTGGTAGTAGTGGTAGTAGAAAAGGTTTTGTATTTAAAAGGGAGTAGAGTAGACAGTCAAAAGGGGGAGCACTGCTATGGGCCCGGGGGCCCGCAAGGGGGGTACGAGGGAAAAAAGCAAAAAAAAGAAGGAAAATACAAGGCAAAAGAAAGAACAGAAAAAAGGAAAACCCCCAAAGGAAAAAAAAAAGGGGGGAAGATAAGACGGGGAAAGGGAACCCCGGTTTAAATCACGGGTTTCCCCGGTTTAGAGCATTTAAAATGAAGAGAGGAAAGCATAAAAAGAGACAAAGCCAGGGCTAAAAGTTCCCAAAAGGGAAAGTTGTGTAAAAGGGGGGATTCAACCAGGCGGCGACTATAAAAAATTTGACGTAGGGTGACATTTTAAACGAAAAACCCAACAAAAACTGTGATTTTACATGACGAAAAGAGATTATTAAGGTTCCCCCAAGCCCAACCCCATTTTTTTGCCCCGGGGCCCCGTCAAGAGATCGGCCGGGGTTTTTCCGAAGTACTGAAGAGGACGGGGGGGGGAAAAAAAAAAGTAAAACCCCCCGGGGAAACTGTGGGGGTGGGGGGGGTATGAACTAGATTATGCGAAGAGTGTTATTTTTTGGGGAAAAAGGGAAGTTTGATGTCTAAGGAACGGAGAGAGTTGCTGAGATTAGAGAGGAAAGGTTAAAAAGGGGAAAGGGGGGGACTGGGAGAGTTCTCAGGAGTGGGGGGGGAGAGAAGAAAGTCCGTTTAAGAGAGAAAGCAGAGGGGGAAAAGGGAGGGGTTTTTAAAGGGGGCCAATTTGGGCCCAAAAATCGTCGAAGCCCCTTTTTTTATATGTGCGGGTTGTGTTTGTATTGTTCCAGTCACGGTATTGTGCCTTTTTGTTATTTAGCGATGTATGTCAGAGACAATTTAAATTGTTTGTTAGACAAGATATAAAAAGAAGGGCCCCCGCCACTGAATCTGTTTGGTTACAGCTTCTTGAAGGCCGTGTAAAAATCTTGGGGATTTAGGGGGCCCCAAATCTTGATAGGGGTGCAGTAAACTTTTTGGGGGTAAAAAATTTTGTAAATCTGCATATGAAAATGTTGTGCAAAAGGGAGATTTCAATTTGGGGGCAAGTTGACTGGAGCAATTTAAAAGGAAATTTAGAGTAAAAGACTTTTTTGGGGTACGATTCAGGATTGTTTTTGAAACATTTGGGGCCCCCGAACCCCCCGGGGGAAATAACCTGCTAGACTTGGTTCTTGCCAGCGGGAAACCCCTTTAAAATCTTGAGGTTAATGATGAGTTTGGGAAGAGTGACCCAAAAAACACTCAGTTTTAATATATCATGTAATTACCCTAATAATGACAATAAAAATCTCTGCCCCCGACTTCCGCCTGGCTGATTTCATAGGACTAAAAAATTTAAACCCGGGTGGGGAACTGGAATGACCGGGGCAGTGGGCCAGGTAGGTGGTGATTCCAATATGACGTTTTCCAGAGAATTTTTATTGCTCTAGACAACTTATGTTCCAAAAGGAAATCAGATCAAACAAAAATGATCCTAAATGGATGAACAATAAATTAAAAAACTCATTGGTCAAAAGAGGGGGATAAAGGGAAAAAAAAAAAGGGGAGGGGGAAATTTAAAAATTCAATATATTCAGTTAAAGAGAGAAAAAAAAAAAGGGAATAAAAAAAAACAAAAAGGAAAATGAGGTTGGGGTTCAAAAATCGAAAACTAACAAAAAAAGGTTTTTTCGGGGATACAGAAGTAAGATTAGGGACAGATGGCCCCCAAAAATTACTAAAAGGCAGCTCATCGTCAGTGATAAGGAAATGTGTAGAATTTTAAACACTTCCTCTCAGTTTTTTACAGGAAGATACTAGCGATATTCCAGAAATAATAAATTATGTAGACCAGGGGGATAAAAAATATGCACGATCAGGGTCACAAGTGACATGGTCCTTTTTACAAAAGGGGAAATTAAACCTAACAAATCCCAGGGGCCCGAGAACTGTAAGGGGGAAAGGGGTTTTAAAAAGGAAAAATAAAGAGGAGCTTGGGAAAAACCATGGCTAATTTTTTAAATATCACTGCAAACTTTTATGGTCCCCATAAGTGGAAAATTGCAAATGTAATACCTATTTTCAAAGCAGGGGGAACCCCGGGCCTTGGTTCGAACCCAAACCAATAAAACCCCAAACCCCCAAGGGGGAAAATTTATGGAATCAATAATTGCCGAGGCAATTGGGGGCCATCTTGAAAAGATAAATTAAAAAACGAACCAAAACGGGGTTTTCAAAAGGGGTTTTCCGGGCCCCCTTCAAAAAATTTTTAACTTTTTTTCTAAGGTATTTGAGGAGGTAGATCATGGTAATGAATATGATAGGGTTTTTTGGACTTCAGTAAGGCTTTTTTTTAGAGTCCCACATCAGAGACTATTGAGGAAAATTAAGGCACACGGAATAGGAGGAGAATTTTTTTTTTAAAAAGGATGGTTGAAAATAGGGGGCAGAGAGTTTGCATAAATGGGGAGAAATCAGAGTGGGGAAGCGTCACAAGGGGTTCCCCCGGGGCCGGGCCCCTTGTTCTTTAAAAATACAAAAAAAAAAGACAGAGGGGGAATAAACAGGGGATAAAAAATTTGCCGAACCCAAAAAAAGGCCGTCCAATTCATTCAAATGAGGACATTAGAGCACTCCAGGAAGATTTGAATGGAAAAGATGCAGGGTTGGAGAAGTGGCAGATGCAGTTTTTAAATAGATAAATGCAAAGTTCTAAATATTGGACAGGACAAAAACCTCCCCCTATAAACTAAATAATGTGAATTCCTTAAAACTGATTAAAAGGATTTTTGGGGTTCTGGTTAGCAGAATCTAAAACCAAGACAGCAGTGCATAAAATTTCAATAAAGCAAACAGAACCTTTTTGGTTCATATCAAAACATAAATAATAGGGCTCAGGTTGTTCTTCAACTCATATATCCTTGGTTAGGGGCCCATTTTGGTGAGCTGCACAGTTTTTTGGCACCGTATTTGGGGAAGGGGATAAAAACTCTGGAAAACAAAAAGGAGGAAACTAAGTTGATTCCATGTATCAGAAATTTCCCCCCTGAGGATAGACTGAGGGCCCTGAATCTGCACCTCTGGGGGGCGTAAAAATTGGGGGGGATGATTGAGGTTTTTTAAATGGAAAACAGGAATAAATAAAGGGGGTTTTAAAAAGGTGCTAAAAAAAACTTTTTTTGACAGGACTCAAAAAATGGCTTTAGGTTGGATAAATTCAGATTAGAAGGGATATAGGAAAAAAATGGTTTTGGTTGAGTTGTCGATAAGTGGGGAAAAACTCCCGAGTACAGTTATAGAACTGAAAAAATTGTGTAGTTTTAAAAATGGGGGAGATAAATATATGAGTGGGTGGGGGGTGTGAGTGGGACCTGACTAGTTTGTGCTACTAGGTCAGATGCCGTGCTCCCCTTCCTTAATGAATGAAACCTGACCTGGCTGGGTCGGGGCTTGGGGTTTAAACCGGTGAAGACTTGGGGTTTTGCCCCCCTGGGCCAGTAGGCCCGCAGTGTTCCTTCTTTCTTATGTTCTTATGTTCTTAAGTCACAGTGCCAAAAGCTTACCCTCTGCCCTGTATGGGCGATATAATGGATTTCGTGGATATGGTCAATTTTGTCTCTGTTAAGTTCCCAAAGAGAAGGCCAACTGACAAGGACAAAAATTTCTGCGTTTGTGATTCCAGGAAAACATTATCCCCAAATACCCTGACCCCCTTGGGGGTTAGGAACTCACTGGCACTTTCCCCAAGATTCATCATGTTATAAAAATTTTATACACTGAGGCTTACCGGACAATTTAATTGTGGTTTGTGATACTTGAAATGAGCAAAATTTCCCGATTTAAAATTTTTGTTAGAGTTTAAGACAACACTAGTTAATGGTAAACTTCAGCAAGACATCTTTTTGCCAATCAACCAATCAACAAAACATTTTTAGGTCATGGAATCAAAAAAATCTGAAGATAAAAATTCCCTTAAAGGGGTTTTTGAGAAAAAGGGTTTTTAATTTTTTTTGCAATAACTTCTGATTTTGTGGTTGAACCCCCCTTTTCCAGAAAAGAGGGGCCCTTTTAAAGAAATTAAAAGACTGCTGTGTGCAGCTGTCATTTGCTTTTCCCCGAATATAAAACATAAGAAAGGAGGAACACTGCAGCAGGCCTGTTTATTGAAAAACGTCAGTTTTAAAAACGGGGAAGACCTCTCGAAAAAACCCCTGCTGAGATTCATTAATCAAATTATGTTTTTCCCCAAAATGATTTTTTTAAAAATATCACTATATTTGATTCTAATAATTTGCCTACTATAGCCCCTGAGGCTTTTGGGGCGGTAATTTGATGGAATTGACTTATCCCCTGATTTGAATATAGGAACTACATTAGTTATCTTCCACATCTCTGGCACAACACCAGTTAGGGGGGACGTTTAAAAAAATTCGTTAATGGTTTTCTAATTTAAAAATTCTTTTTGTACCCTGAAAAACAACTCGTCGGGTCAAGGGGACTTATTTTGCTTCAGTTTTTTTATCTGTTTGATAACCATGTCCCCCCTGACAGTAAATTTTTGTTAATTTGAATTCTTCAGGAACCGAATAATTGTTAATTTCTGGAATCTCATTTACGTCTTCTTTTTTAAAAAATGACAAAAAAAACCATTAAATAGAGAAACATTTCCAGTTCGTTATCCGTCAGCTGTCCATTCCCTTTTCAGAGGTCCTACCTTTTCCCTCACCTTCGTCCTATACTTTTAAAAACCCTTTTTGGGTTAGTCTTTGATTCATTAGCAACCTTAAACCATAGTCACGTTTACCTTTTTTAACCCCTTTTTTCTTCTCTTTTCAACTGAACATATTGGTCAATAAGTTAAAAATCCCCTTTTTGATGGGCCCATAAATTCCCTTTTTTTCCCCCCCCTAGATGTTTTAGCCTCCGTTATCCTTTTTGGGGTCGTTTTAATTGACCTAAATTCTTTTGGGGAAAAAATATACTCTGTGCGTTCATTATTAAGAAAAAAAACAAAAAGCAGCCCATCGTAATCGTTATGATTACCCCAGTGAGATTAGACAGGTGTTCTCTAAGCCAATAAATCGGCAGAACGAAAATCGGAACTTTTACCGTATTATTTTCTGATTGGTAATATTAAAAGTTTTGATCTCCAAGTTTCAGGTTCCTTTTTTACAAGACAAAAGGTCGAGCAAATTTTCCCCCTTTTCCCTCACACTGCTTCAGAAAACAGTCCTGAACTATTTCCAAAAATCACTGGACTCGATTCGGTCAAAGGTCCAGTCAATTTGACAAAAAAAAATCCCTACATCACTACGTTATTTTGTCAGAAGCCCTAAAATTTCCCTCCCAAAAAGTTTACAGACCAAGCCGGGGTTTAAAATTACACCAAAAAAATTTTTTTTTGATTTTAGAAACCCCAAAAGACTGTTAATGTATTATTTTTTCCTTTTTTATGCAGAATTTTTTAATTTCTGACAATTAACCTGTAACCATTATTTTTTTTAACCATGTTTCAGTTATTGCAATGACATCAAAGTTCCAGGCACATGCTACCAAACGTAATTCGTTAATTTTATTTCTGGCGCTTGACAGTTAGTATAAAATACATTGATATGTATTTTCTTGTGAACCTTTTTCAGTTTTTGTTTTTACACAATTTCTGTTACTATCATTACCCTGTGTTACTCGATTACTGTTATTTTAAATTTATGATATCAAAGCCTGAATCAATATTTTGGCCCTCATTATTTACCATTCCAAACCCATACCTCAACCAACCGTTTAACCCCCTTTGTTAATACCCATCTTCCACTTTATACCTAAATCATGTCTCCCCTCATTCTTCTCTTAAAGTGAATGTAATTTAGGGTCTTCAACTTTTCAACGAAATTTATAATGTATTAATTTAGTCATTCTACGATGAATGTTTTCTAACGGAATTTATATCCATTCTGTAAAATGGAGACCAGAACTGAGCTGGTAATCTAGGAGAGGCCTTACTAATGATGTATATAGCTGTATAAACAGCTGAACTTGTGTTACTTACACTTTGATATAAATCCCAGTAATCTACTTGCCTTTTTTCCCGCTTAGGCATTGCTGACTTGGTTTGAGGTTGCTGCTTACCATAACCCCAAATCCTTTTCGCATTCTGAACGGCTGAGTTCAACATTATTGCTGGTAGGTGCTAGGGTTGGGGACACCCCGAGCTTCAGAACTTTGCATTTATCTACATTGAACTGCATCTGCCACTTTCTGACCAGGAATTGAGTTTGTCTAAATCCTCCTGAAGTTCCCTAATCTACGTCTGAATGGGGATTATCCTAACTATCTTCGTTATCGGCGAATTTGCTCATATCACTAGTAATTCCCTCATGAAGGTTGAGGGACTGGACCACCTCAAACTCCTCCTTACAGGTGGATGCCTCCGTGTGACTTTTTTTTGTGCCTTGGGAGGAAGTTGTCCATCTGGTTGCCAACTTTTCAGGCTGGCCCAAACAATAGGAACACTTTGAAGTGTACGTGTCATCCTCTCCTTTGTGATTCAGATGTACAACAACCACAATTTGCAGACCTACGAGCTCCATACAGAACAAGAACACTTATCTTATACTGTGGGAAAAGACTTCAAGACTATAACATCTCTTTCAAGCACACTCACACAAACATATATCTATATCTATCTATCTATAAATATTACATATATATATATATATATTTATATATATATATATATATATATATATATATATATATATATATATATATATATATATATATATATATATATATATATATGTCTTCCGATTAGGTAAAACTGGTAAATTAGCAAAACTCATTTTTAAGTCCTTTCAAAATTTTCTTTATACTTTTAAAAAGATATATTTTTTCTTTTTATGTTAATGTAAGAATTTATAATTTTGTAGCAAGAGAAACTTTAAAAACCTACCAACCTTATTACAAAAAAGCGCAATTTAATTTAGCCTTAACCCAACTAAATATATTTTAGATACGTTAACATTAATTTAAAAATAAACAAACACATTGAAATATATTTTTTTCGTTATTTCAGAATGATTTTGGCGAAATTATTGCATACACAAATTTTCACTTGTCTTATATGGCAAGGTGAGCGTTGCTATTTAAGCCAAAATCGCGAGTTTTACCTTAATCGGAAGAAATATATATATATATTTTTTTTTTTTTTTTTTTTTTTTTTTTCAACAAGTCGGCCGTCTCCCACCGAGGCAGGGTGACCCAAAAAAAAAAGAAAATCCCAAAAAAGAAAATACTTTCATCATCATTCAACACTTTCACCACACTCATACATAATCACTGTTTTTTGGAGAGGGTTCAGATAACATGAAATAAGTCCCCCAGCTGTCACTATCCAAGACCCCTCCTTTAAAGTTCAGGGATTGTAATCCCATTTCCAGGACTCAAGTCCAACTAAATCAATTAACTGGTTTCCCAACCCTTCACAAATGTTACCCTGCTCCACTCCAACAGATCGTTCCCAAAAAAAATTGTCTCCATTCACCCTATGTAACACGCTCACACATGCTTGCTGGAAGTCCAAGCCCCTCGCCCACAATACCTCCTTTACACCTTCCCTCCAACCTTTTCTAGGGACGACCCCTCCCCGCCTTCCCTCCCCTACAGATTTAACGCTCTCCAAATCATTCTACTTTGATCCATTTCTTTTAAATGACCAAACCACCTCAACAACCCCTCTTCAGCTCTTTGACAAATACTTTTAGTAACTCCACACCTTCTCCTAATTTCCACATTCCGAATTTTCTGCAAAAAATATTTACACCACACATTGCCCTTAGACAGGACATCTCCACTGCCTCCAGCCTCCTCCTTTGCTGCAGCATTTGAACCCATGCTTCACACCATAAAGTGTTTACCACTATACTTTCGTACATTCCCTTCTTTGCCTCCATGGGTAACGTTTTTTGTCTCCACAGATACCCCCAACGCACCACTTCAACCTTTTTTCCTTCATCAATTCTATGGTTAACCTCATCCTTCATAAACCCATCCGCTGAAAACATTTACTTCTTCCATAATCCCTCTCTCCAATGTGATATTTAATTTTTTTTATTTAAACGTTTGATCCCCTCATCACCTTACTCTTATCTATGTTCACTTTTAACTTTCTCCCTTTTTTACCCCTCCCCAAAACTGTCCACTAACCTTTGCAACTTTTTTTAGAATCCCCCCATAAGCACAGTATCATCAGAAAAAAGGCCCCGGTAAACCCCTTTTTTGCATTTAATTCCCCTTTTAATTTTAATCCCCCCCCCTCTCCCCAACACCCCATTTACTTTTTTCAACCCCACCCTATAAATATATTAAACAACTATGGTGACATTACACACCCCCTGTCTAAGACCTTTTTGGGGGAAGTAATCCCCCCCTTTTACACACCCTAACCTGAGCCTCACTATCCTCAAAAAAATTTCCTTTACAGCCTTCAGTAACTTTTTTCCTCCCATACACTTAAAAATTTTCCACATTGCTTCCCTAATTCTATCATATCCTTTTCTAAATCCATAAAATGCAATAAAAAATTCTTACCTTTTTATAAATACTGTTCACATATATGCTTCACTGTAAACACTTGATTACACATCCCCCTACCCACTCTAAAACCTCCTTTCTCATCTACAATCCTACCCCTCTGTCTTATCCTCTAATTCTTTCAAAAAACCCCCCAAAACACTTTACATGGTATACTCAGTAAACTTATTCCCCTAATTTTTTCAATCTCTTTTATCCCCTTCCCTTTTTTATAAAGGAACTATAAAACTCTCTGCCCCAAACCCCAGGTACCTTCCCCCCTTTTATACAATTATTAAAAAAATACCAACCACTCCCGCACTATATCCCCCCCCGCTTTTTAAAATTTCTGTCCCGGGTTTCGTCAATTCCAGCTGCTTTACCCCCTTTATTCTCGTAATTCCCACCACCTCCCCCCCCTCACATCCCCGCTCTTCTTCACTCCCAAACGATGTTGTACCTCCCACCCGTACATGAAAACCGCCTCTCTTTTTTTTATCGACATTTAAAAAGTTTCCCAAAAAATTCCCCCATCTACCCAATACCTCCAGCTCCCCATCTACTAACTCCCCATTCTTTTTAACTGAGAAATCCCTTCGTTCCCCAGGCTTTCTTTCCTTGTTTATCCCACTAAAAAAAAATTTTTTGTTTTCAGCAAAAAATTTTTTTGACAGAGCCTCTCCTATTCCCTTTTATCCACTTTCTTTTGCACTCTCTCACTACCTTTTTTAACATTTTCTTTTACCCCC
>WNWK01025682.1:0-28271 GCA_009830355.1 Cherax destructor
ATGTGTTTCACGCACTACCCTCAGCGGATGTGTTTCAACTGCACTACAACTCCCGGGATGTTTCAACTGCCACAACTTCCTAGGTGTTTTCAACTGCACTACCCTCAGCGGATGTTTCAACTGACTCCCTCAGCGGATGTGTTTCAACTGCACACCTCGCGGATTGTTCCTGCACTACGCTAGCGGATGTTTACTGCACTACTGCCTCAGCGGATGTTTCAACTCACACTCGCGGATGTGTTTCAACCACATCTTCAGCGGATTTTTCAACTGCCACGATTCAGCGGATGTTCCAGCATTCTCACGATGTTCAACTGCCGTGTGTTCAACTGCCTCACTAGCGGTGTTTCAACTGCACTCACCTCAGGGATGTTTCAACTGCACTACAACCTCGGTGACTGGATGTTTCAATGCACTACAACTCAGCGGATGTTTTCAACTGCACTACAACTCAGCGGATGTTTCAACTGCACTAACCTCACGGATGTGTTTCAACTGCCTACAACCTCAGCGGATGTGTTTCAATCGTGTTTCAACTGCACTACTGCCTCAGCGATTTTCAGGAGGATGTTCAACTGCTAACTCAGCGGATGTGCAAGCACTACAACAGGGATGTTTCAATGCACTACCTCAGCGGATGTTTCACTCACTACCCTCAGCGGATGTGTTTCAACTGACTACACTCAGCGGATGTGTTTCAACTGCACTACAACTCAGCGGATGTTTCAACTGCACACTTCAGCGGATGTTTCAACTGCACTACCTCAGGGATGTGTTTCAAGCACTACACCTCAGCGGATGTGTTTCAACTGCACTACACTCAGGGATGTTTCAACTCCTAAACTTCAGCGGATGTGTTTCAATGCACTACTCCTCAGCGGATGTTTCAACTGCACTACCCTCAGCGGATGTGTTTCAACTGCACTACTTCAGCGGATGTGTTCAACTGCACTACACTTCAGCGGATGTGTTTCAACTGCACTACACTCAGCGGATGTTTCAACTGCACTACGCCTCAGCGGATGTTTTCAACTGCACTACAACTCAGCGGATGTGTTTCAACTGCACTACAACCTCAGCGGATGTGTTTCAACTGCACTATACCTCAGCGGATGTGTTTCAATGCACTACAACTCGCGGATGTTTCAATGCACTACCTCAGCGGATGTTTTCAACTGCACCAACTCAGCGGATGTTTTCAGCACTACACCTAGCGGATGTTTCAACTGCACTACCCTCAGCGGATGTTTCAACTGCACTACACCTCAGCGGATGTGTTTCAACTGACTACACTTCAGGGATGTTTCAACTGCCTACCCTCAGCGGATGTTTCAACTGCACTACAACCTCAGCGGATGTGTTTCAACTGCACTACAACCTCAGCGGATGTGTTTCAACTGCACTACAACCTCAGCGGATGTGTTTCAACTGCACTACAACTTCAGCGGATGTGTTTCAACTGCACTACAACCTCAGCGGATGTGTTTCAACTGCACTACTGCCTCAGCGGATGTGTTTCAACTGCACTACAGCCTCAGCGGATGTGTTTCAACTGCACTACTGCCTCAGCGGATGTGTTTCAACTGCACTACTCTCAGCGGATGTGTTCAACTGCACTACCCTCAGCGGATGTGTTTCAACTGCACTACAACCTCAGCGGATGTGTTTCAACTGCACTATAACCTCAGCGGATGTGTTTCAATGCACTACAACCTCAGCGGATGTTTCAAGTGCACTACAACTTCAGCGGATGTGTTTCAACTGCACTACAACTTCAGCGGATGTGTTTCAACTGCACTACAACCTCAGCGGATGTGTTTCAACTGCACTACAACCTCAGCGGATGTGTTTCAACTGCACTACAACCTCAGCGGATGTGTTTCAACTGCACTACAACTCAGCGGATGTGTTTCAACTGCACTACAACCTCAGCGGATGTGTTTCAACTGCACTACAACCTCAGCGGATTGTTTCAACTGCACTACACTCAGCGGATGTGTTTCAACTGCACTACAACCTCAGCGGATGTGTTTCAACTGCACTACAACCTCAGCGGATGTGTTTCAACTGCACTACGCCTCAGCGGATGTGTTTCAACTGCACTACTGCCTCAGCGGATGTGTTTCAACTGCACTACAACTTCAGCGGATGTGTATGATCCAAACTGCACTAACTCAGCGGATGTTTCAATGCCTACACCTCAGCGGATGTTTCAACTGCACTACAACCTCAGCGGATGTGTTTCAACTGCACTACAACCTCAGCGGATGTGTTTCGCGATGCTCGGCTAACACGTAGTATACCTGTTTACTGCTAGGTGAACAATTTCCATAGTTGTATGGAAATTTTATGCTCGCATGTCTTTCTGTGTAGTGTTTTCATTTTGTACAGACATATGGAATCACCTGCATATTATGTAAAGCGTGAGCGAGAGAAATGTACGTTTGTACGTAGATAAGATCGTACACAAGTGCTGGGAGAGATGCTAAGTTACACTGAGGTACAGAAGTTTTCTGAATGCGACCAAATAATGTTTTGATTGTGTGAAGACAACTACAACACTACCAGTCATCACATATATCACCAACACTATCACTATAGCAGCTTCTACCCTTCATCACCTCTCCCCCAAATTCTATCACTACTCACCCCACCCACAACAAACCCCGCAGCCACCAACCCCAACCATCACGTCAATCTCACAAAACGACCACAAGCAGGACAATAACCAATAGTATTTCGGGAAGCTGAATAGTGCAGGTTGACTTACCTGCCTTCAGCAGCTCGTATTAGAGACAGCAAAAAAACTTCGAAATTGTGGAAGAAAACACACATCGCCCGTGTCTCTCTAATTAAGTAACGATAGAACACGACTGATCAGCTTAAAATTATCAATTACTGAACCCTTCCCTGACATTACCTATTTTCCACTTGTGTCCATCAACGATCACCAATTTTGCCAGAGGACTGTAATTTGTTGCTGCAAGCTGCAGTTTTCCCGTCTCGCCCGGTCAGTCAGCCTCTGAGCAAACAAGAGGGGATTCAAAGCCCTGGTAATTTTATATCTTATGCCGAAAACGTCATATAACAATATAATAAATATATCCACCCCTCACACACACACACACACACACACACACACACACACACACACACACACACACACACACACACACACTCGCACTCGCACTCTCACTCTCACACTCTCTCACAGATTCTCACTTTCACAGAATCACAAATTTGTTTAGAAACTACATAACTTATATGTACCTGATTATGTTATGTTTGCGATTCTGTTGCTGTAGTTTGAAGGTAAAGAATGGTTAAACATTAATATTTAGTTAAATTGATTAGAGATCTTGTTGTCATTCACAATATTCTTAGATTGAAAATCTACAGGCGTCATACAGTGTGTGTGTGTGTACTCACCTATTTGTGGTTGCAGGGGTCAAGTCATAGCTCCTGGCCCCGCCTCTTCACTGATTGCTACTAGGTCCTCTCTCTCCCTGCTCCATGAGCTTTAACAAACCTCGTCTTAAAACTATGTATGGTACATGCCTCCACTACGTCGCTTTCTAGGCTATTCCACTTCCTGACAACTCTATGACTGAAGAAATACTTCCTAACATCCCTTTGACTCATAGGAGTCTTCAACTTCCAATTGTGACCCCTTGTTTCTGTGTCCCCTCTCTGGAACATCTTGTCTCTGTCTACCTTATCTATTCTTCGCAGTATTTTATATGTCGTTATCATGTCTTCCCTAACCCTCCTGTCCTCTAGTGTCGTCAGGCCGATTTCCCTTAACCTTTCTTCGTAGGACATTCCCCTTAGCTCTGGGACTAGTCTTGTTGCAAACCTTTGCACTTTCTCTAATTTCTTGACGTGCTTGACCAGGTGTGGGTTCCAAACTGGTGCTGCAGCAGTTATCTGATTGATGTGTGCCTCAGGAGATGTGCTCGGTATTATACACACCCCAAGATCTTTTTCCTTGAGTGAGGTTTGCAGTCTTTGGCCACCTAGACTATACTCTGTCTGCGGTCTTCTTTGCCCTTCCCCGATCTTCATGACTTTACATTTGGCAGGGTTAAATTCAAGAAGCCAGTTACTGGACCAGGCTTGTAGCCTGTCCAGGTCTCTTTGTAGTCCTGCCTGATCCTCGACTGATTTAATTCTTCTCATTAACTTCACATCATCTGCAAACAGGGACACTTCTGAGTCTATCCCTTCCCTTATGTCATTCACATATACCAAAAACAATACAGGTCCTAGGACTGACCCCTGTGGAACCCCACTCGTCACAGGTGCCCACTCTGACACCTCGTCACGTACCATGACTCGTTGTTGCCTCAATGTCAGATATTCTCTGATCCATTGCAGTGCCTTTCCTGTTACGTGTGCCTGATCCTCTAGCTTTTGCATTAACCTTTTGTGAGGAACTGTGTCGAACGCCTTCTTGTAGTCCAAGAAAATGCAGTCTATCCACCCCTCTCTCTCTCGTGTCTTACTTCTGTTACCTTGTCATAAAACTCCAGTAGGTTTGTGACACAGGATTTTCCTTCCCTGAAACCAGTCTTTCGTTGCAGCCCAGCCACATGTGTTACCCAGTTTACCTTTGAGGTCTTTCAGAAACCATTATCTTGCTTCACTCAGTTCCAAAGACAGTCACTTAGCATTTCTGGATATCCATCGGCCACAGTCCTCTCATCTCTAACACTTGCCATCTCTCAAACTTGCATTCAAAGCCACACTTGTATTGAATATATTTATAACCATTATTTTTTGTAAATTGTTGATCATTCAGCACAACTACCACCACCACTACTACCTCCTCCTCCTCCTCAGGTAAACTGAACTTAATTTCTTTAACTTTTTCCTATTAAAACTCTCACTCTGTTAACTTCTAACATTTCTCGCTCTCCTACCCACAGTTCTTCCAACCCTCATTTCCCCACATTATCTTCTCTCCACCCTGTCTTCCTCCTGTTCTCCTATCCCATCTCCCTCACCCATCTTTCTTTCAAATTCTCTTCTTTTTTTCTGTTTCATTAAATGCAAGAAAAGGGATGACCCTTTCCTTGTTTGCCGTATTTTAATTGTCCTCTATGATATGCGTGGCGAAACGATAGATTCTACTGGTGTATCAAAAAAAAGGAAAGCTATATGAAGGTAAAGAAATATGCATGTTGGATGAAATTTACTAAGATGGAAGGGTCGTCTTAAATGTTCGTGAGACAGACAAAAATATTACTCCAGCGATATTGCAAAATATTGAACTAACTAGTATTTTTTTATTCCAGTGGCATAAACTTAAAATTCTCTCTCCTCATCCCTCTTTCTGTGTGTGTGTGTGTGTGTGTGTGTGTGTGTGTGTGTGCGTGCGTGCGTGCGTGTGTGCCTGATCGTGTAATAAGCCGTTGAAATTGGAAACAAGCAAATGCTAGATCTTTTACCAGAAGCTTGCTGACCTGTGTACCGTAATAGTTTTGAGTCACACTGCTTTAGTGGGAAACACCCAGTGTGATTTAATACATACACACACACACACAACACATTAATATATATATATATATATATATATTTTTTTTTTTTTTCAACAAGTCGGCCGTCTCCCACCGAGGCAGGGTGACCCAAAAAGAAAGAAAATCCCCAAAAAGAAAATACTTTCATCATCATTCAACACTTTCACCACACTCATACATAATCACTGTCTTTGCAGAGGAGCTCAGATACGACAGCTGAGAAAAGTCCCTCCCAGCTGTCACTATCTCAGACCCCTCCTTTAAAGTGCAGGCATTGTACTTCCCATTTCCAGGACTCAAGTCCAACTAAATCAATTAACTGGTTTCCCTGAATCCCTTCACAAAATGTTACCCTGCTCACACTCCAACAGATCGTCATGTCCCAAAAAACATTCGTCTCCATTCACTCCTATCTAACACGCTCACACATGCTTGCTGGAAGTCCAAGCCCCTCGCCCACAAAACCTCCTTTACCCCTTCCCTCCAACCTTTTCTTGGACGACCCCTACCCCGCCTTCCTTCCCCACAGATTTATACGCTCTCCAAGTCATTCTACTTTGATCCATTCTCTCTAAATGACCAAACCACCTCAACAACCCCTCTTCAGCCCTCTGACAAATACTTTTAGTAACTCCACACCTTCTCCTAATTTCCACATTCCGAATTTTCTGCATAATATTTACACCACACATTGCCCTTAGACAGGACATCTCCACTGCCTCCAGCCTCCTCCTCGCTGCAGCATTTGCAACCCATGCTTCACACCCATATAAGAGTGTTGGTACCACTATACTTTCGTACATTCCCTTCTTTGCCTCCAGGGATAACGTTTTTTGTCTCCACAGATACCTCGATGCACCACTCATCTTTTTTCCTTCATCAATTCTATGGTTAACCTCATCCTTCATAAACCCATCCGCTGACACATCAACTCCCAAATATCTGAAAACATTTACTTCTTCCATAATCCCTCTCTCCAATGTGATATCCAATTTTTCTTTATTTAAATCGTTAGATACCCTCATCACCTTACTCTTATCTATGTTCACTTTTAACTTTCTACCTTTACACACTCTCCCAAACTCGTCCACTAACCTTTGCAACTTTTCTTTAGAATCTCCCATAAGCACAGTATCATCAGCAAAAAGTAACTGTGTCAACTCCCATTTTGCATTTAATTCTCCATAATTTAATCCCACCCTCTCCCCAACACCCTAGCATTTACTTCTTTTACAACCCCATCTATAAATATATTAAACAACCATGGTGACATTACACATCCCTGTCTAAGACCTACTTTTACCGGGAGTAATCTCCCTCTCTCCTACACACCCTAACCTGAGCCTCACTATCCTCATAAAAACTCTTTACAGCCTTCAGTAACTTACTACCTATTCCATACACTTGCAACATTTGCCACATTGCTCCCCTATCCACTCTATCATATGCCTTTTCTAAATCCATAAATGCAATAAAAACTTCTCTACCTTTTTCTAAATACTGTTCACATATATGCTTCACTGTAAACACTTGATCTACACATCCCCTACCCACTCTAAAGCCTCCTTGCTCATCTGCAATCCTACTCTCTGTCTTACCTCTAATTCTTTCAATAATAACCCTGCCATACACTTTACCTGGTATACTCAGTAAACTTATTCCCCTATAATTTTTACACTCTCTTTTATCCCCTTCCTTTATATAAAGGAACTATACATGCTCTCTGCCAATCCCTAGGTACCTTCCCTCTTTCATACATTTATTAAACAAAAATACCAACCACTCCAGCACTATATCCCCCTGCTTTTAACATTTCTGTCATGATTCCGTCAATTCCAGCTGCTTTACCCCTTTCATTCTACGTAATGCCTCACGCACCTCCCCCACACTCACATCCTGCTCTTCTTCACTCCTAAACGATGTTGTACCTCCCTGGCCAGTACATGAAATTACCGCCTCCCTTTTTTTCATCGACATTTAAAAGTTCCTCAAAATATTCCCGCCATCTACCCAATACCTCCAGCTCCCCATCTACTAACTCCCCTACTCTGTTTTTAACTGACAAATCCATTCGTTCCCCAGGCTTTCTTACCTTGTTTATCTCACTCCAAAATTTTTTCTTGTTTTCAGCAAAATTTCTTGACAGAGCCTCTCCCATTCTTTCATCCGCTCTTCTTTTGCACTCTCTCACCACTCTCTTCACCTTTCTTTTACTCTCCATATACTCTGCTCTTCTATTAACACTTCTGTTTTGTAAAAACCTCTCATAAGCTACCTTTTTCTCTTTTATCACACCCTTTACTTCTTCATTCCACCACTCACTCCTCTTTCCTCCTGCACCCACCCTCCTATAGCCACAAACTTCTGCCCCACATTCTAATACTGCATTTTTAAAACTATCACAACTCTCTTCAACCCCCCCACTACTCCTACTTGCACTAGCCCACCTTTCTGCCAATAGTTGCTTATATCTCACCCTAACTTCCTCCTCCCTTAGTTTATACACTTTTACCTCTCTCTTACTTGCTGTTGCCATTTTCTTTTTGTCCCATCTACCTTTTACTCTAACTGTAGCTACAACCAAATAATGATCTGATATATCCGTTGCCCCTCTATAAAATGGTACATCATGAAGCCTACTCATCAACCTTTTATCCACCAATACATAATCCAACAAACTACTTTCCTTACGTGCTATATCATACCTTGTATATTTATTTATCCTCTTTTTCATAAAATATGTATTACTTATTACCAATCCTCTTTCTACACATAGCTCAATTAATGGTTCCCCATTTACATTTACCCCTGGCACCCCAAATTTACCTACTACTCCATCCACAACATTTTTACCCACTTTAGCATTAAGATCCCCAACCACAATTACTCTCTCACTTGGTTCAAAACTCCCCACACACTCACTCAACATTTCCCAAAATCTCTCTCTCTCCTCTACACTTCTCTCTTCTCCAGGTGCATAAACACTTACTATAACCCACTTTTCACATCCAACCTTTATTTTACTCCACATAATCCTTGAATTTATACATTTATATTCCTTCTTTACCTGCCATAACTGATTATTCAACATTATTGCCACTCCTTCTTTAGCTCTAACTCTATTTGAAACCCTGATCTAATCCCATTTATTTCTCCCCACTGAAACTCTCCTATCCCCTTCAGCTTTGTCTCACTTAAAGCCAGGACATCCAGCTTCTTTTCATTCATAACATCTACAATCATCTCTTTCTTATCATTCGCACAACATCCACGCACATTCAAACATCCCACTTTGACGGTTTTCTTCTTCTTCTTTTTAGTAAGCTATACAGGAAAAGGGGTTACTAGCCCATTGTTCCCGGCATTTTAGTTGACTTTTACAACACGCATGGCTTACGGAGGAAAGATTCTTATTCCACTTCCCCATGGATATGAAAGGGAAAAGCAATAAGAACAAGAACTATTAAGATAAAATCAAAGAAAACTCAGATGAGTGTGTATACATAAACGTGTACATGTTTGCGTAGTGTGACCTAAGTGTAAGTAGAAGTAGCAAGACATACCTGAAATCTTGCATGTTTATGAGACAGAAAAAAGACACCAGCAATCCTACCATCATGTAAAACAGTTTCAGGTTTCTGTTTCACAGTCACCTGGCAGGATGGTAGTACCTCCCTGGGTGGTTGCTGTCTACCAACCTATTACCTAAAATATATATATATATATATATATATATATATATATATATATATATATATATATATATCGTGCCAAATAGGTAAAACTGGTCACTTAGCAAGAACTCGCTTAATATTAAGTCCTTTCTAAAAAAATTCTTATACGTTTAAAGGTATATTTTTTTAATTTACGTTAATGTGAAAAATTAATAATTTTGTACCAAAAGAACCTTAGAAAACTTACCTAACCTTATCATAACAAGCGCAATTTAATTTAGCCTTATCAAACCAAATATATTTTAGATAAGTTTACACTAATTTAATAATAAACACAAAGAAATATATTTTTTTCGTTACGTTCAGAATGATTTTTGAGAAATCATTGCATACACAAATTTTCGCTTGCCTTATTCGGCAAGACCAGCGTTGCTATTTAAGCCAAAATCGAAAGTTTTACCCATTCAGCACGATACACGCACGCGCGCACACACACACACACACACACACACACACACGTACACGCGCACACACACGCACACACGCACGCACACACACACGCACACACACGCACACACAATCAGTGAAGAGGCGGGGCCAGGAGCTATGAATCGACCGTTGCAACCACAAATAGGTGAGTACACACACACATACACAGTGGAACCTTGGTACTCGAACAGGCCTGTGTTCTTACAATTCGGTACTCGAACGCTTTGTTTGGTAAAACAAATTGCTGGGTAGTCGACCGTTTGCTCAGCACTCGACCAAACAAACACGACCTGCCAGAACATGTGCGTCAGTCTCCCGCAGCTGTCACTCACTCCAACACTCCGCTGAACTTCACTGTAAGCTATTTCGTGTTTCTTCGCATTTTCTGGTGTTTTTTGAATATTTGTATAAATAAGTCACCATGGGGCCTAAGAAGATTAGTGATAACAGCCAACCAAAAGAAAATTGTTTATAGCGTGTTTGCCCTGATGTAAACACCGCCTCCGCCTCTTCATATAACATGGTTTTATTATTAATTTCTGCGTCTTTATTGGGCTTTTAGGTTGTCTATCGTGTTTCTGATATCAAGTTGGAATAAATGTGATAGATTGATAACCTTTATTACTAATATTGCCGTAATTACACAAAATTGTATTTCTTGAACATCAGCAAAAATCTAACATTTCCACTACTTTGAGCTCAATTTGAATGTACTTTTATTCTGTAAACCATTCAAAATCATCTTAATTTCTATAATATATCTTTCATTCGATCAAATGAGACCAAGAAAACGAGAATACAATCATAAATACCATACGAAAATACACCGCAAAGTCGCTTTAAGTGTATTCTTGGGGTTATGAAACAGATTAACCTAATTTACAGTATTCCTTATTTGGAAAAATTCGTTCGAATCGAACAGATCGGCACTCGAACAGCCTTCTGGAACGAATTAAGTTCGAGTACCGAGGTTCCACTGTGTAATATATATATATATATATATAGTAGGTTGGTAGACAGCAATCACCCAGGGAGGTACTATCTACTTCTGCTTACATTTAGGTCGCACTACACATTCATGAACATATATATGTATATACATCCATCTGAGAGTGTGTAAAGGTAGAAAGTTAAAAGTGAACATAGATAAGAGTAAGGTGATGAGGGTATCAAACGATTTAAATAAAGAAAAATTGGATATCACATTGGAGAGAGGGATTATGGAAGAAGTAAATGTTTTCAGATATTTGGGAGTTGACGTGTCAGCGGATGGGTTTATGAAGGATGAGGTTAACCATAGAATTGATGAAGGAAAAAAGGCGAGTGGTGCATTGAGGTATCTGTGGAGACAAAAAACGTTATCCATGGAGGCAAAGAAGGGAATGTACGAAAGTATAGTGGTACCAACACTCTTATATGGGTGTGAAGCATGGGTTGCAAATGCTGCAGCGAGGAGGAGGCTGGAGGCAGTGGAGATGTCCTGTCTAAGGGCAATGTGTGGTGTAAATATTATGCAGAAAATTCGGAATGTGGAAATTAGGAGAGTGTGGATTTACAAAAAGTATTTGTCAGAGGGCTGAAGACGGGTTGTTGAGGTGGTTTGGTCATTTAGAGAGAATGGATCAAAGTAGAATGACTTGGAGAGCGTATAAATCTGTAGGGGAAGGAAGGCGGGGTAGAGGTCGTCCTAGAAAAGGTTGGAGGGAAGGGGTAAAGGAGGTTTTGTGGGCGAGGGGCTTGGACTTCCAGCAAGCATGTGTGAGCGTGTTAGATAGGAGTGAATGGAGACGAATGTTTTTTGGGACATGACGATCTGTTGGAGTGTGAGCAGGGTAACATTTTGTGAAGGGATTCAGGGAAACCAGTTAATTGATTTAGTTGGACTTGAGTCCTGGAAATGGGAAGTACAATGCCTGCACTTTAAAGGAGGGGTCTGAGATAGTGACAGCTGGGAGGGACTTTTCTCAGCTGTCGTATCTGAGCTCCTCTGCAAAGACAGTTATTATGTATGAGTGTGGTGAAAGTGTTGAATGATGATGAAAGTATTTTCTTTTTGGGGATTTTCTTTCTTTTTGGGTCACCCTGCCTCGGTGGGAGACGGCCGACTTGTTGAAAAAAAAAAAAAAAAAATCCATCTGAGTTTTCTTTTATTTTCTTATTAGCTCTTGTTCTTGTTTATTATTTATTTCCTTTCATCTCCATGGGGAAAGTGGAAAAATATAGTTCCTCCGGAAGCCCTGCATGTCGTAAAAGGCGACTTAAATGCAGGCAGCAAGGGACTAGTAACTCCTACTCTTTCATAAAATACTAAATTTTAGTTTTCATCTCTCTCGGGTCACCTTGCCTCGTTGAAAAAAATATATATCTAGTGAAAAAAATATAAAAGCTGCCGGACGCCTCTGGCACCGCAGTAGTCTTGACGTCCAGATAGTTACTCTGAGCACGTTCTGCTCCGGCCATGGTGAACACGACTGTCGCAGCGGGACCACGGCCCAGTGCTGAGCACACGAAGTGGCTTCAATTTTCCAAAAATTCCACGTTAAATTTATTGCATGTGAGGACGAATGGAAGGTAGTCTAAAGTACCAGTGCCGTGTCCCTTGCTTGAGTTGGGTGGAGGAGGCTTGTTAGAACTTATTACAAGAGATAGATGTGTCCACGCGTGTGAGTGTGTGTGTGTGTGTGAGAGAGAGAGAGAGAGAGAGAGAGAGAGAGAGAGAGAGAGAGAGAGAGAGAGAGAGTGAGTTTTGTTTGTTTGTGTGTGTTACAATCTGTATATACACATGATATATATGTTTACATATACTATATTTAATGAACATTAGTATCAGTAGAGGTGCCATTATTTCGACCTGTCAGGTGCTTCATAGTGTACTCTTTTTTCATTAATCAGAACTGAAGCGAGAGAGCTGCATATTATAAAGCTATATCTACAGAAAATATAAATAATTCCTGGAAATTTGCTTACGTAATTGCTGGGAATTAGCTTAAATTAATAATGCAGAATTAACTATTATTCTAATACCAACTGAAATATATATAATGTGCAAATATATATTACCTACCGCTTTGCATGCAATCAGCAAATGGCTTCGATATCCAGTTGCGAAATCAAAGCTGTCAGCTAATTCGACGCCTGCTTTATTCCTGATTTAACATTAAAACTAAACCGTAATATTAATTTTCCTTGTTTTACTCAAAAGCTTTTTCGCCATTAAAACATAAATATATGTATTGAAATTCAGTGTGCTTTAATATTCGCGTGGGTGCTGGTGACTGAGATTAGTACATTATAGTGATCTCTCATATGCCCATCTGATGTGAGAACATGTTCTGACTTAAGTTATTCTAGGAATTATTTATTGCTAATAGTTAGATCTTTAAATGATGTATAACCAGAGTGCAACTTCGTTTGACTGCCCGTCCTGTGGTGATGTAGCTGTCATCTGGCCCTGCACGGAGATGCGGCAGGGTGGAGAACTTGATAATATTGATCATTCACGTAACAAAGTTAAACACTCATCTGAAGTTACAGGTCGAACACTGAACAGAGAAACCACGAGATAGGTCTCAGAGCCGGGCAATTTAGGAGTGGTGGTTCATACCTTTTTTTTTTTTTTCTCTCTCTCATCCGTCTCTCCCTTCCCCACTTTTCTCTCTCTTCTCCGCCTCTACTCTTCTCGTTTCTGCTTCACTAATGTCCAAGAACTGTCACAATTGAGGAGAGGGAAAGTCAATAAATAAAGGGGTAGAGGTGACCGCAATCGTATCTTAATATCCTTGATCAAAACTAATATATTTGCCTCACCTTTAGCTCTCACTAAGAGATGCGGGTGTTTGCTAATGACAGTGAATTGTAAATTTAGTTAGTGTTACCTTGAGTTACCGATACAAGGAAAGATTAAGCATTTATTTTCAGTACATAATCCAATGAAATTAAACATGTTTTTTTCTATATAATTGTTTCCTTGTTAATTCTCTTACAATAACAAAGGCGTCACACATTACAATGAAATTTTTTTGTTATTTTCAGTGCATGACACTAGTTAACAAAAAAACTTGAAAAGACACGGTATGCTTAAACCTAGAATATCATGGGTTATTAATGCATTTTTGTCTCGCGACTAGCGGACGAAGGATCGAGCCTGTCACTCCATGCTCTGAATGACCCACCCGGTTCAGCTCTTAAAACAAACACGAACGCACGCACGCGCGCGCGCACACACACACACACACACACACACACACACACACACACAACACACAAACACACACACACACACACACACACACACACACACTTGAATTTAACCCTTCCAAATGTAAAGTCATGATGATCGGGGAAAGGCAAAGAAGACCGCAGACAGAGTATAGTCTAGGTGGCCAAAGACTGCAAATCTCATTCAAAGAAAAAGATCTTGGGGTGAGTATAATACCGAGCACATCTCCTGAGGCACACATTAATCAGATAACTGCTGCAGCATACGGGCGGCTGGCAAACCTAAGAATAGCGTTTCAATACCTCACTAAGGAATCGTTCAAGACTCTGTACACCATATACGTCAGGCCCATACTGGAGTATTCAGCACCAGTTTTTAACCCACACCTGGTCAAGCACGTCAAAAAATTAGAGAAAGCGCAAGGGTTTGCAACAAGACTAGTCCCAGAGCTAAGGGGATTGTCCTACGAAGAAAGGTTAAGGGAAATCGGCCTGACGACACTAGAGGATAGGAGAGTTAGGGTAGACATGATAACGACATATAAAATACTGCGAGGAATAGATAATTTGGACAGAGACAAGATGTTCCAGAGAGGGGACACAGAAACAAGGGGTCACAATTGGAAGTTGAAGACTCCTATGAGTCAAAGGGATGTTAGGAAGTATTTCTTCAGTCATAGAGTTGTCAGGAAGTGGAATAGCCTAGAAAGTGACGTAGTTGAGTCAGGAACCATACATATTTTTAAGACGAGGTTTGCTAAAGCTCATGGAGCAGGGAGAGAGAGGACCTAGTAGCAATCAGTGAAGAGGCAGGTCCAGGAGCTATGACTCGACACCTGCAACCACAAATAGGTGAGTACAAATAGGTGAGTACACACACACACACACACACGCACGCACACACTATAGACAAATGTCTTTGACAACCAGAAACTAAGAACAGGCCAAGCAATGAGTAATGACATTATCATCTCAAAGAAATTCAATTACTTAATACCAATTGTGAAATACGTTTTCCCTTATATATTGAACATAGTTATAATAATTAAAAAAAAGAATGTGTAGGAAAAATATCGGCATCGGCCGAAAATTGGATATCACTGTACGAACTGCCCATTCACAGTTTACGTAAATATTTCTGTTATGCATTTGTGGGGAATGTGTGCGCACTGAAAAAGAATACGGAAAAAATATTCCCAAGAGAGGCCAATCATTTCGGAATTGTCAATTACTTACAGGAAGGAGGCAACGTGGATCATCCCTCGAGCATCTTCTCTTAAAGTAGAGAGGCGAGCAACAGCGGCAAATGCCTGAACGTTTCCAGGAATTTCCATCTGTAGGTGACAGCTTTATTAGTGTATCTGTTAGGTCACTAAAAATGCAGACGAAGGACTCTACCCAAGAAATAGGACCTACCTGTTACAGAGTGAATAAACATCACGATGCCGGGTCACTTTGAAGGGGTGGTGTGGTTTGAGGGGCTTGTTCCTTGGGTCTGTGAGAGGGTCCTCCTTCTCCCTACAGGATGGTTTGCTTCGGCATAAATGCCGAGGCCATTTTCCCTTTTGTGTAAATGTACTGACAGTTACGACCCACGATACTGAACGAGTTATGAATATGGGTTGTGGAATGTTAAAAATGTTTTGAGTAGTTTTAATAATGATTATAATTGATGTATACGATAATAATATTAATTTAATGATGTTGCAAATTAAATTTGTTTAAATCATTGAATGACTGAACAGTTTCAGTGATTTGTGTGAACAAACTGAGTAACAATTTTTGTCAGATTTTATATTTAAGCGATTGAACATAATATTTAACAATTATAGATACTGGAAATCCAAAAGAAAACCATAGGTAAACTCGTGAAGTGTGAAGCCAAATCTGACTGTCACTGGTATGTCAGTCATAACGACAACATATCACAAAATGAATTAATGCTCAGCTCTGAAACCAATAGACTTAATGAGTACAAATGATGACACTGGAAATTATAATATCAATGTCAATTTTCGTGATGAGAGTGAGCGTTGTGAAAGTGAGTGCTTACGGGTATGGAAGTAGCTATTTTTTTTTTAATAGAAACCAAAGCGATGATGATCAGAGTAGGCGATATCAGTTTTTTTTAATGCTAACGATGAGAGCGGTCGTCCTGCTCATAAAAACAACGAAGTAAAATAGGAAATTTTTTTTAAAAGAGCAGATCTATCATTGATTAGTCTTGGTCAAGAAAGATAGAGCAAGATACTAAAATATCTGCACCTAATCGGAGTTCGAACCAGTGATCTGGTAGTCTTGTAATTGCTGGTGACTTCAGGGTTTTGCCACCAAAAAAAAAAAATGAAATCTGTGTTTAAGGTCGTTCACATACATTTCCAGGACCCTGTAAAACCATGTGATGTGCTATAATTCAACATGTTTAAAATGATATGAAATATCGGTATTTTATACCATTTTCATCATATGTATCAGACACAACATCACAACTGTATAATGCAACAGTTGAGAGTTGAATTGGTTATCTAAGAACCACCAGACCACGGGAAATTGAACTTGTCTTCCCTTTACTTGGATCAGGCGTGATTGCCTCCTACGCACTGCATGACCCCTACGGATTTACTGTTCCTTCATGAAATTAATAAAAAAAATAATATTGAAATAGTTTATTTACCTTGAGATATATATCTCAGTGGTGGAAAATTGTAGTGGTATAAAAGTTATCTGCTGGAATATTGTTTGCTGTAGAAAAACATGTTTACATCCATTAAACTGTAGCGGCAGAAAATACTCAATGGTTACCCTGTAGTTTCTACGTAGAATATCAGCTACAAGTGTTCTGCTGAGCAACAAATACTTGTCCACTGCATGCTACAAATACCCATAAAGCTTACCAAATCCTTCTCAAAAGCTCAATGAACTTTAAAATCTTGGCATCAGAGTGTACATTAGCAACTAAACTGTATGGAATACTTAGTGTACTAAACACTTGTAGTTCTCTACTATAAAGATCCCTCAACCAACCTTCCCTTTAGCAAACGTACCATTCTAAATGGTAATTTTCATACAAAATACACAGCACTGGGGGGACTGACAATACCAATCTGACTTTTGAAGCATGCGATAGTCTATAGTAAGAATCACCCAACATCTACAGAGGGTTTTTTGACTTATATATATTCTTTAACCTGTCACAAAAAAAAAAAAAAAAAAAAAAAAATCAAACTTTAGAGATCTAATGTCATTCACCTCTAGCATATATATGCATAACCACCGCCATCTTGCTTGGTATCAAACTCAAGAATAAAGGTCAACAGTTAATCAAAGAGAAAGAAAATTAGTTCGGAGTATGAAGATTATGATAGGGAAAATTAAATTTTCTTGTGTTTCGGTCGATGTGCAGTCCGATAAATGTATCCCCGAATAGCTTATCCCCAGAACCTCAAAGTACGTAAGAGGCGTAGTTGAATCTCCGAGCCATCAAGAGAAAGAGAAATTAGATATACTCCTTTAAGAGATGTCAAAGCCATAGCTCAGCTCTTACAAGAGGCTGAAGATCAGACACTTAGGAAGTCTTGTGCATGTAGCCTAACACCCTCAAAAGGGCCCAAGAGCTGTAAATATTTACCATTAAGTGGATCGGTACTACAATACAGATAGTAAATTGCATGTATCCCTGTTATCTAAACTAACAGTCTCATATCAAGAATACAAAAACTCTAATAGATAAAATTCATGAAAACAATTATAAAATGTAAAAACTGTGTTCAGGCTACACAAAGCCTATATCAGGCTACACAAAGCCTATATCAGGCTACACAAAGCCTATATCAGGCTACACAAAGCCTATATCAGGCGACACAAAGCCTATATCAGGCGACACAAAGCCTATATCAGGCGACACAAAGCCTATATCAGGCGACACAAAGCCTATATCAGGCGACACAAAGCCTATATCAGGCGACACAAAGCCTATATCGTGCTTGAGTAAGTGACCAATTACCCGATGTGCCGCACAAAAAACTCGTGTTTATAAATGGCTATTATTTTTTAAATTTGTCAAAATTAAGAACTCCTTAAAAAATAAATCTTCTTCATTTTTCAGTTGTGTTTTGCTTTTGTATTCTGTTTGATGTTATCTACAAATCTGCAAGCAAAAATGCATTTTTATTCTTTGAAGACACCGGCAATAGGCCTACTATGATCCATCCACAGAATGATACATTTTTATTTTTGCCAGTTAACACTTACAATGAAACCTTCCTCTTAGTAGACACATCAGCGCTGAAGGATTGCATGCACTCCAGAATCTTTATTTTCAAAGTCTAAGTAAAACGGGCTAATCAACTCTTACCCAGACAGCCAAAACCAATGTAAATCTTCCTGTAAGTTGTGCCAGCGTTCAAAGTTTGAAGCCATGGAAGCCTATATCTCAAATTGTTTAATAAAATTAGCAAGTTATGACTTGGTCAGAATGGTAGCAACGTGAAATTTCCTTTGAGCGAAATTCATTAGTGGATAAAATTTTAAATTATTCATAAAAAGGCATTACACTTTCCAATAACAGTCAGATCCACCTAAATAGGATAAACATGTGCAAAAAGTTGAAAGCTGATCAGGGAAAGTCTTCTCAACTTGACAGACACCAACTCACTATTTCCATGTATATAACTGTCACATTATCACCTTTTCAAACTAACAGCAATCCGAGCCTTGCTCGCTCTTGCAAATATGCGCGCGCACTAAAAGTTTGAAGCTGATCAGAAGAGGTGTTCTTAAGTTATGGCAGGGAAACCTTGGAGAAGAAATTCTGACAGTCACTCTGGGTATCCTCTTTCGCGTGACACCTGATTCAGATAATTGAGGGAATAAATACCAAAGCATCTATCTTATAAACTGACAGACTGATCTCGGGCTTGCACGTGCCACAGCCACAGGGAGCATACGTAAATTTTCTAAGGTCTAAATGTAATGTAATAATTTCTAAAGACAGATACAGATACTTATGAATTTCTAAGTAATTTATATCTAACGTTAATGAATTCAGTCTCACAGTGGCCTCCGGAAACATGAAGCCGATTGTCCTAGAGATGTTAAAAGAAATCAGGAAATTGCAAATTCCCCTCTTGTTAGTAGGCAAAAATAGTATAAAATGCTAAACACGATGGAAATCGAGATATGTATATGCAGTGTAATGCAATCGTTTATTGACTACGTTTCGCCCAAACAGTGGGTTATATGAAGTCACAGATTTAGTGCGTCTCCAAATACAATCTACATTCGCCAGAGGGACGTGAAGTTAACAATAAACTAGCCGCTTGAGCAGCAAAATTTTAATCTTCTTTAAGAAACGAGGTTTTTGTTTCAGGTAGAAAAAGCAAAACCCCCCAGTTGAGTATATGCAAATGAGATTAACATAACCTTAAAAAAAAAATCTGTTGCATTACTCGTCGTGATCTTAATAGTATGGAACAACGGCGACAAGAAAAAATTTGTCGAGCATTTACAAGCAGCCAGACTAACTTTACCCGCCGAGGAATCGTGAGGGATTAAACAGTGGCGTCTGAAAGGACTATGAGGCAGCGGTAACAGTGTTTCTCAGACCATTACCTGATGACGGAGCAGCGTAGAGCTCCTTGGGCAATATGGGAAGTTTGAGAGTGCAGAGAAGCCAGGGAAGCTGCATAACTACGGGAGGTTGTGTGTGTGATCTTGTGGTGGCTCCTGGAGTAGTAGGAAGAGGAGGAGGAGGAGAAAGAGGAGGAGGAGGAGAAAGAGGAGGAAAGGATGAAGATGAAGAGGAAGAGGATGAAGAGGAAGAGGAAGAGGATGAAGAGGAAGAGGATGAAGAGGAAGAGGATGAAGAGGAAGAGGATAAAGAGGAAGAGGATAAAGAGGAAGAGGATAAAGAGGAAGAGGATAAAGAGGAAGAGGATAAAGAGGAAGAGGATAAAGAGGAAGAGGATAAAGAGGAAGAGGATAAAGAGGAAGAGGATAAAGAGGAAGAGGATAAAGAGGAAGAGGATAAAGAGGAAGAGGATAAGAGGAAGAGGATAAGAGGAAGAGGATAAGAGGAAGAGGATAAGAGGAAGAGGATGAAGAGGAAGAGGATGAAGAGGAAGAGGATGAAGAGGAAGAGGATGAAGAGGAAGAGGATGAAGAGGAAGAGGATGAAGAGGAAGAGGATGAAGAGGAAGAGGATGAAGAGGAAGAGGATGAAGAGGAAGAGGATGAAGAGGAAGAGGATGAAGAGGAAGAGGATGAAGAGGATGAAGAGGAAGAGGATGAAGAGGAAGAGGATGAAGAGGAAGAGGATGAAGAGGAAGAGGATGGAAGAGGAAGAGGATGAAGAGGAAGAAGAGGATGAAGAGGATGAAGAGGATGAAGAGGATGAAGAGGATGAAGAGGATGAGGAAGAGGATGAAGAGGAAGAGGATGAAGAGGATGAGGAAGAGGATGAACAGGAAAATGATGAAGAGTAGGAGGAGGAAGATAATCACTGGATGAAATGAAGGATACGATGACTGATTGAACGAGGAAGAATGAGGAATATTAAAATGACGAGGAAGAAGAAGAGAATGATTAAGAGGAAGATGATGATGAATAAATGATTGTTGACATTAAATTTCCACTTTCTTGCGCATTTTTTATTTATCTAACTTGAAATATACCGACTGGTTTGAATTTGTCCGCATTGCTTTATCTACTCATGTTTCCATTTGCCTTCTTTACTTTTCGCCGCTTATTCCCATTATCTCTTTCTTCTCCCTTACATTCCTTTTTCTCCGTTTTTGTCCCCTACCCCAGCATCACCCTTCCCTCCTCTATACATTTCCCTTAAACTCCATTCCAGTCTCGTTCATCTTTGTTCCCCATTTAATTTCCTTCTCCTTCCCTTACCCTTTCACACTCTTATTACTCACCTTTCCCACATCTTACCTTCCACTCCTTTCCATCTTTCTTCACATTATTTCTTCACCAGCTCATTATTATCCTCCTCCGCTTTCCATATTCCCTAACATGCTTTACACCTGTACAATCTCCACTCCATTCGTTCCTCTCTCTCTTCCCCCCTTTCTCCTTTATTCCTCTACAAACCTTTGGAAGACGAAATACCAAAGAACACTTAATAATTTATTGTAATATGAGTTACACTATTAAGTCTAGGAAAGACGAACATGGAAGGGGAGTTGAATATTCATAGGAGCCGCCTCAGAGAGGAATGACAGGCGATCATTTAACTCTTACACAGAGCAGGAACTAGCTGGGTAATTAGGGGTGATAGGTGAACAATTGCAGAAGAAAAGAAAGGGTCTCTGGTCCACAAGGAATGTAAGAGGTAGGTAACAATGTTAACTAACCTACTTACCAAATGAAGTGGACAGAGATTTATGCTACTCAGGAAATGTTCAGTGAAAGATTGAGAGAATAATTGATTTTGATGACCTAAATTGGGAGACAGTGTTGTAGAATATATATTAGAAAAGCTTGTAAAGGTGCAGTCATTATCCACACAACACGAGAGGTGTTATAATACCTCTTAGCGTGGAGAGTTGGGGCAACCCATATAAAGATATTTATAAATTGTGGTTAAGTCAGCTTAGTTGAGGTCGTTCCATTTACCAGGACGCCGGTTCACACTAATTACACAATTTCTTATCTCCATGAAACGGTGAGTTTCTCATTTCAGGGAAGTGTCGTAGGTGCTGTTTGTTGATGACTTGGTGCTTTTTGCAAATTCGAATGTGAAACTCCCGAAGCTCTTTTTAAAGACTTGTAGGTAAAAGGACATTTAAAGTGAAGATACTAAAAAAAAATGACGATAGTAGTAATCCACAGAGTGAAAGTCTGGTGGTTAGATTGGAAGGAGGTTGAGGTTATTGTAATTTTAATAAGAGGTCATGGGGGGATGTTAAGGGGGCAGGGTCAGGAGCTGAGACTCGACGTCTCAACTCTGTCTGTCTTTACCTGTCCCTGTCTGTCTGTCTCTGTCTGTCTGTCTGTCTGTCTGTTTGTCTGTCTCTCTCTCTCTCTCTCTCTCTCTCTCTCTCTCTCTCTCTCTCTCTCTCTCTCTCTCTCTCTCTCTCTCCCCTGACTCTCCCTTTCACTCGCTCTCACTTTCCCTCTCACTCGCTATCTCCTCTCATTAACGCTCTCTCTTTCTCTTACTTGTTCTCTTTCTCTGTTTCACTTTATCTCCCTCGCTTGCTTGCTCTCTTCCTCTCACGTGTTCCCTTCTCGTTTCCTCTCTTCCTCTGTCTCCCCGTCCCCCTCCCTCCCTCCCTCCCTCATCACTCTCTCCCTCGCTCTCTCTATCTCTCCTCCATTTCCCTCGCTCTCTTCTCTGACTAGCTCTCTATTATTCTCTTTCTCTATTTCACTTGCTCTCTGTATAACCCTCGCTTACCTGCTCTTTCTCTCGCGTGTTCCCTTGTCGCTTCCTTTCTTCCCCTGGCTCTCTCCCTCTCTCTTCTCACTGTTTCTCTTCCTCTCGCCATTTTTTCCCAGCTCACTCCCAACCGCTCTTGCTTCCTTCACTCTTTTCTCCCTCTCGTTGTTTGTCTCCCTCTCATCCCTCTCGCTTGTTCATTTTTTCTCTCGTTCACTTTTTCTTCTCATTTGCTCTGTTCCTAAAACCTAAGGAAGGAAGGACTACTGCTGCAGTCCCACTGGCCCATGCTAGGCAGGTCCAACTCACGCCCCCACCCATACCAACTCGTATGCTACCTATCTTACCTGATTTTAAAGGTACACAAAGTTTCCGCTTCAGAGACGCTGCTCGGGAATTTGTTCCACTCGTCCGCAACCAAGGCTTTCCAATATCCTTTTATAAATCTATTTTTTTCCAACTTGAGATCTCTCGCCTTGACGAGTCACCATCTGGCGAAGACCCGTGTCAGGACTCAGTTCCTGGCGAATATATTATCGTCATTATCATACCTCTCGCTTGTTCTCTCTCACTTTTCTCTTGCTCTCCTCTAGCTCTCTTACTCTTGCTTTAGTGCTCGCTTACTCTTACTTTAGCTGGCTTACTCTTGCTTTAATGCTCGTTTACTCTTGCTTTAGCTGGCTTTACTTTTTACTTTAGATTGCTTAATCTTTCATTAGCTCGCTTACTGTTCCATTAGCTCGCTTACTGTTCCATTAGTTCGCTTACTGTTCCTCTAGCTCGCTTACTGTTTCATTAGATCGCTTACTGTTCCTCTAGCTCGCTTACTGTTCCAGTAGCTCGCTTACTGTTCCTCTAGCTCGCTTACTGTTTCATTAGCTCGCTTACTGTTCCACTACCTCGCTTACTGTTCCTCTAGCTCGCTTACTGTTTCATTAGTTCGCTTACTGTTCCATTAGCTCACTTACTGTTTCTTTAGCTCGCTTACTGTTCCACTAGCTCGCTTACTGTTCCTCTAGCTCGCTTACTGTTTCATTAGCTCGCTTACTGTTCCTCTAGCTCGCTTACTGTTCCACTAGCTCGCTTACTGTTCCTCTAGTTCGCGCACTCTCGCATGTTAACAGGTCACAGTGGAAGGTCACTCGAGAAAAAGAATAACATTCTCTTCCTTGATTTAAAAAGCGAAGACAAGATCCTCGAGTTTGGCCAAGAAGTTACTGAGAGACAAAATGGAAATACAGAGTTTTGGAATTAAAAAGTATCGGAGTTTAGAGAAGTTTTAAATTACCGTTTTTTTCTCTCTCTCATAATTTGAGAAACGCCAGATTGAAATTTTCGATTTGCTTAAAATCTTTTCCTTCAATTTGGCGATCGGTCTCTGGCCCTTGGACCCACGTCTTAACATTCTTCCTCTGGCCTTCGGGGAAAGCCTGGCTATGGGATTGGAGTTTCTTTATTAGCGGGAGGAGGATGAAGCCTCCATCCCACACGGAATTAGAGCTTTATGCAAATATAAAAAAAAGAATTCCCCTGGCCTCTGTGAGATTCCCTTCCCTTTGTATTTTCCCCTGCCTCTTCTTTCTTAGCTTCCTCATTTTCGTCCCTTGGTGCCGGTGAAGAACTATATAGCCAAGAGGCTGAAGTTACCCTCACCTTTCTCGGATCAAACTTGAATTACCTTTCATTACCCAGGCGCTGTTTGATTCCTACATGCTCAGCACTTCTCCAATGAAAATCACAAAAATCCTCCCATAGCAATCTCATTTTTTTCCAGTGCTCCGTGTGTTTGTGCGTGTGTGGGGAGGGAGGGAGAGAGAGAAGGAGAGAGAGAGAGAGAGAGAGAGAGAGTGAGAGAGAGTACGTACTTTACATGGTAGTAACCAAGAAGGTTAAGGTCACCTGGCCGCTCACTGGTCACGTTTAAAACAAAACTCTCATTCAACAACAAACTAAAGGCGTATTTCGGCATCAGGGCGACATATTAGCATTACGTACACTCCTCAATAACCCTGAAACAGCAATTTTGGAGGCGAGATTGGAATGCCAAGTGTGAATGGAAGCGTACTCCCATCCTGTTGTCATTTTTATGTGTACAATCTTCTAGTCCCCTCGCGTCCCCTCTCTAGCCTCTGCATAATCTCTCCCTCCCCTCACCTCGCCCTCACATACATAAGTACCCCATGGGATGATATTTGCCTTCGTCTCTTGTCGTTTGGCTGTAAAAAAATCCAAAAACTTCACCAGTACCTCACTCCCTCCCAGTTCCGCGAACACCCACCTCTCTGTCTCTCTCTCTCTCTCTCTCTCTCTCTCTCTCTCTCTCTCTCTCTCTCTCTCTCTCTCTCTCTCGTATGTTTGTATGTATATATATATATATATATATATATATATATATATATATATATATATATATATATATATATATATATTGTTAATGTCGTGCCTAATAGGTAAGATTGGTCAATTAGCAAGAACTCGTTTAAAATTAAGTCCTTTCTAAAATTTTCTCTTATACGTTTAAATATATATTTCTTCATTTATGTTAATGTAAACACTTAATAATTTTGTACCAACAGAACCGTAGAAAACTTACTTAATTTAGTCTAATCCAAGTAAATATAGTTTTTCTTTTAAGGTCAGCTTTATTATCGATAAATCACACTATCATTCGTGCTTCAGTGAACGTTCGACCATATCTAGAAGAATGATTTTGATAGGATTGCCTTCAGATTATGGAAGAAGAGCGTCTGTCCTTGAATATCACGCGACACTTCAGTGTTAGCCAACTTGAAGAACTGCGAGAGCTACAACATGTCGTTACTACGAGTAAACTCTGAGAGATATCAGAGCCACCTGAACTATTGTTCCTTTGTATATACAGATACTCCCCCTCCTCCCTTTTTAAGTATAATGCAGCCCCCTCTGAGGGTGTACTGAGATCGACGAATGGCACAGTGTGACCACTTGTATTCACCTCAGTTTTTGATCTAAGAAACATTGTGGAAATAGATACTTAAGTGTTGCACATGTTGTCATATTCATCAGTTTGACTGTACTCAGTTCCATTGTTATTGTGAAGAGCGTTTTCTGCATCGAGTCTTTTCCTCACATCTAAGGGAGGGAATCCATTATTATTATTCTGTGTGTGAAACTCTTAGACTGGTGAGTCATTCAGCTCATTCAGTGGTGGAGGCTCGATCATCTGTTTATTAACTGCGCAAAAGACTACACTCGTAGCCAGAACTCCCTTTGCTTCCCGATGGCTTCAGTGTGAGTTACTTGCCAGGAAGGCTGGCGGCTGACCAGAACTCAACTGGGTGTGAATGATCAAAGAAGACAGACTACTGTATTCTCTCTCTTCTGTTCGGCTAAGTCGAGCATCAACCTCTTGCACTTGTTCTGACCTAGACAAGGAGTGGCTATGTAGAAGAGTGACGAGCCGACAAGTGATTATTATTATTTTGATTATTATTATTATGATGATGAGTAGGAGTGCAAACGCTAAACCTGGAAGGGCAATATAATGCTTGGGGCAGTGAGAAGAATGATGGTTAAGAGACTAGCGAAATACTTCACGCCTTTATTATAAAAACTTTTATCTCAACATGAAATTCACTCCTTTAATATAGCTTGTAGGGTTTAAAATCTGAAGTTTTCTCATATATATATGTATATATATATATATATATATATATATATATATATATATATATATATATATATATATATATATATATATATAATGTCGTGCCGAATAATTAAAACTGGTCAATTAACAAGAGATCATTTAAAATTAAATCCTTTCTAAAATGTTCTCTTATACGTTTAAAGATGTTTGTTTTCTTTTACGTTAATGTAAAAATTAATAATTTTCTATCAAAAGACCCTTAGAAAACTTACCTAATCTTATTATAACAAGCGCAATTTAATTTAGCCTAATCCAACTAAATATATTTTAGATAAGTTCACAATAATTTAATAATAATCAAACACAATGAAATATGTTTTTTTCGTTAGGTTCAGATTTTTTTGCGAAATTATTGCATTCACAATTTTTCACTTGCCTTATTCGGCAAGAATAGCGTTGATATTTAAGCCAATATTGCAAGTTTTACCTATTCGGCACGACACACACACACACACACACCAAGTGCAAAGTCATGAAGATTGGGGAAGGGCAAAGAAGACCGACCGCAGACGGAGTACAGTCTAGGGGGCCAGAGACTACAAACCTCAATCAAGAAAAAAGATCTTGGGGTGAGTATAACACCAGAAACATCTCCTGAGGCGCACATCAACCAAATAACTGCTGCAGCATATGGGCGACTAGCAAACCTGAGAACAGCATTCAGACATCTTAATAAAGAATCGGTCATGACCCTGTACACTGTGTACGTTAGGCCCATATTGGAGTAGGCAGCACCAGTTTGGAACCCACACCTAGCCAAGCACGTAAAGAAGCTAGAGAAAGTGCAAAGGTTTGCAACAAGACTAGTCCCGGAGCTAAGGGGTATGTCCTACGAGGAGAGGTTAAGGGAAATCGACCTGACGACACTGGAGGACAGGAGAAATAGGGGGGACATGATAACGACATATAAGATACTGAGAGGAATTGACAAGGTGGACAAAGACAGAATGTTCCAGAGATGGGACACAGCAACAAGGAGACACAGTTGGAAGTTGAAGACTCAGATGAATCACAGGGATGTTAGGAAGTATTTCTTCAGTCACAGAGTGGTCGGGAAGTGGAATAGTTTCGGAAGCGATGTAGTGGAGGCAGGTGCCATACATAGTTTAAGAAGAGGTATGATAAAGCTCATGGCGCAGGGAGAGTGACCCAGTAGCGGCCAGTGAAGAGGTGGGGCCAGGAGTTATGACTCGACCCCTGCAACCACAACTAGGTGAGTACACACACACACACACACACACACACACTGTACACCGTGTACGTCAGGCCCATACTAGAATATGCAGCACCAGTCTGGAACCCACACCTGGTCAAGCACGTAAAGAAACTAGAGAAAGTGCAAAGGTTTGCGACAAGGCTAGTCCCACAACTCAGGGGTCTGTCCTATGAAGAAAGGTTTAGGGAAATAGGACTAACAACACTGGAGGAAAGAAGGGTCAGAGGAGACATGATAACGACATACAAAATACTGCGGGGAATCGACAAGGTAGACAGGGACAGGATGTTCCAGAGAGGGAACACAGAAACAAGGGGACACAACTGGAAGCTGAAGACTCAGATGAGTCAAAGGGATGTTAGGAAGCATTTCTTCAGCCACAGAGTAGTCAGGAAGTGGAATAGTCTAGAGAAAGATATAGTGGAGGCAGGAACCATACATAGTTTTAAGACGAGGTATGATAGAGCTCATGGAGCAGGGAGAGCAGAGACCCAGTAGCGGACAGCGAAGAGGCGGGGCCAGGAGCTGAGTCTCGACCCCTGCAACCACAATTAGGTGAGTACACACACACACACACACACAGGGCCCGGGTTCAATTCCCGGCGGGGCCGAAACATTTCGAAGTGTTTCGTTACACACACACACACACATACATACAACAGGCCTAGTGTCTAATCGACATGTGCCTAGGACAAAATGGTAACTAACTAATACACACACACACACACACACACACACACATATATATATATATATATATATATATATATATAATATATTCATATTGCGAGTTGAAATTCCTTTCTGTGATATTTATACATTCATACGTAGCTTCTCCAGTTAGTTCATTCATTGATGACAAAGTCAACAATTATATAGGAATCTTTTCACTGTCATAATTTAGCTTCATTGGTATTAGGCTGACGAAGAGTTCAGTTTATACTGTCAAAGCGCAATTGTTTTTTTATTCATTGTTTGAGACAGTTCCTAATATTTTATTTGATAAAGAAGAACAGAAACAGATGCAGCTTTGTCATATTCTTGTATTTGTAGTTATCACTACGGCAGGAGCACTATC
>WNWK01025683.1:0-28271 GCA_009830355.1 Cherax destructor
TTTGGGAATTCTTCTTTTTTTTTCATAGTTTTTTTGCAATTTTGATATCACCTGTTTACTGTGATCTTTTTGCATATATATATATATATATATAGATATTTTATATTATATTTAATATTATATATATATATATATATATATATATATATATATATATATATATATATATATATATATATATAAGGTAAGTTTTGAACAAAAGACACAGTGAGAACTGTAGGCGACCAGACTTTGAGGTAAGTCTCCCAAGTTGCTCCATGAGTCCCAGCATGTTTCACAACTTTGGTGGGCTTCCCTTCGCTGTATGACCCTTAGATTTAGCCCCTTTTTGAAAAATAATAATTTGGCGGGCTTCCTTGTGATTGACTGGGGTGAACCAAGGTGCTACCATAACAAGGGGGAGGGCCCTGCTTGTTATACTCCTAGCATCTGGTTTGCTGGTTGTATGTCTATATGGGTGTGTGACATACGCCAAATAAAATGTAACATACTTTTGCCATACCACAGTTTATATAACTTAATCCTGGACACTGTAAGGTAGTCTGCTCGCGTAGGTGTTGCAGTACTGTTGCTTAACATTTTGCTACGAGATAATAGCAGGCTACAATTGCAGGTCTGAGACTGAAGCCACTTGTTCCACTTTCAGTTTGTGTGCTCTTATTTACGATTTTCTCTGTGGTCTGGTCTATGACCAAATGGATTTTCGTGCTTAAGCTAAATTGAAAATCCACCTTTTTTGAAAATGGTCGTACAGTTCCGGACATGTTTCATCTATGTCATTTATGCATATTGTGCAGAAAGGTGCATGACATAATTTATTTTATTCCTTACAAAGCATCATAAGATCATTTTACTGATATAGAACAGATTAAGGTACCATTATTCCCTTCCATCTGCAGGCAGCAGCCACAGGAAAATCTCGACCATTTCGACACGAATCCTCCAAAATCTTGAAAGTGGTACTCTAAAAGATTTTGTATGCAAATCATTTAGACAGGCTCTGAATAAATTCAGAAATTCACGGTAGGTATATCATCCTTCAAAGCAGCATCACATGTTGCTGCTAAGCTGACCACACGTCCTGCTTCATGCAGGGCAATCCTGCTTTTGAGCACTCTGTCCTGCGCCACCTCAAGCAGGACGTTAATTTGTCCCTTTTGGGGCCTGTCTAAAAATAATTATACAAATTACCTTACGTATAATTAAACAGCGGTAACTGAGGTTACAATAACCATTAACGTATTTTTATTATAATTTTATGTAATTGCCGATGGCAACATTACGCAGGGAGCTGCAGTGAACGTGTGTGAGACGAGTCAAACCATCAATCAAGTACACGTCAGAGTTTGAGACGAGTCAAACCATCAATCAAGTACACGTCAGAGTTTGAGACGAGTCAAACCATCAATCAAGTACACGTCAGAATCTGAGACGAGTCAAACCATCAATCAAGTACACGTCTGAGTCTGAGACGAGTCAAACCATCAATCAAGTACACGTCTTGAGTCTGAGACGGTCAGTCTGCCGAAGCCGCGGTGGAAAGTGCTCGACTTCATTAGAAAAAAATACCCCAAAATAGTATTTATCACATAGTGATATCTGACGAATAAATAATTCTCCTAAGTATATTTTCTATACAGTTTTTTTATATATTTCAACTCATAAAACATGTTTGATTAAGATTAAATCTCCAGGTTAAGACTTCAGTAATTAATTTAAGTACTAGAATTTGGTAATTTGCATATTTTGGTTATTACATTATAATGAAGTAAAGATGATGCATATTCATTATATATATATGTCATGCCGAATAGGTAAAGCTTGCGATTTTGGCTTAAATAGCAACGTTCTTCTTGCCGAATAAGGCAAGCGAAAATTTGTGTATGCAGTAATTTCGTAAAAATCATTCTGAACCTAACGAAAAATATATATTTCATTGTGTTTGTTTATTATTAAATTGTGATAAACTTAGCTAAAAATGTTTAGTTGGATTAGGCTAAATTAAATTGCGCTTATTATAGTACAAAATTATTAATTTTTACATTACATAAATGAAAAAATATATATATTTATACGTATAAGAAAATTTTACAAAGGAAATACGATGGTGTGGGCGCCTCTGAGCTAATTTCATTCTACTTCCCGTTTGGTGTACTAGCCTCCACAAGCAGTATATTATATTATGTAACCACGAACGAGTGGTATTGATCAATAACAACACTGCGACTAGCCAAGGACTCGAACCCATGTTGTTTTGGCCCGCCTCATGGTGAGCGAAAACCACATGACTCGTTCGTGGTCACAATAATATAAACTACTGCTTGTTGAGGTAGTACACCAAACGGAAGTAAATGGAATTAGCTCAGAGGCACCTATAGCACCGTATGTCCTCGGATCAAGGTAACACACCTAGCTCTGCTGGGTGCTTGATTTATGTACGATTTGGTAGTCCTATGGGTTAAAGAGTCATGTGGTTTCGCTCACCATGAGTCGGGCCAAAACAACGTGGGTTCGAGTCCTTGGCTAGTCGCAATGTTGTTATTGATCAATACCACTCGTTCGTGGTTACAAAAAAATATATATATATATATATATATATATATATATATATATATATATATATATATATATATATATATATATATATATATACACACACACACACACACACACACAAGGCTGGTTCCAGAGCTAAGGGAAATATCTTACGAAGAAAGGTTAAGGGAAATTGGCCTGACAACACTGGAATAGATAAGGTGGACAGAGACAGGATGCTCCAGAGATGGGACACAGAAACAAGGGGTCACAATTGGAAGCTGAAGACTCAGATGAGTCAAAGGGATGTTAGGAAATATTTCTTCACTCATTGAGTTGTCAGGAAGTGGAACAGTCTGGAAAGTGACGTAGTGGAGGCAGGAACCATACATAGTTTTAAGACGAGGTATGATAAAGCTCATGGAGCAGGGAGAAGGAGGACCCAGTGGCGGTCAGCGAAGAGGCGGGGCCAGGAGCTGAGTGTAGACCCCCTGCAACCACAAATAGGTGAGTACACTCACACACGTAGTGGCTGTGTGAGATTTGGAAAGGGTCACCCTAGCTGCTGCACACCTGTTGTTGTGGAGTTCATGAATGGTAGGAAGTGTATAATTAACATCTGGGACATGTTGCATCATCATTGCTGTTGATGTGAAGCTCATCCTCAACATGCTAAGCTCATCAATGCTTCATATACCAGTTTATGAAAACAATCAGCCCGAGTGTACTGTTTTCCTTCAAAAACTTTGTGGAAAAAGACACTTAAGAACAGTTCAAGATATCATACCATTTCTCACTTGTGAGTTGAGACGACAGTAGTTACACCAGACACTGATCCTGGCTCACTACGTCCTGCATCCAACAACAGTCTTCCACATCTTGTAGGTATCACCATACTATTTCTCCAGTTTTCCAATTATTGACAATAAGTTGGAGATTGTGTGAAAGTTTCTCCATCATTAGGATAATTCTTCCATTACCAGTCTGGTTGTTTCCATGTAATTTCTGTTGCTTGATCACACCAAGGTACGGGTGGGGAGTGAACCTATGGCGAGTGAGTCGTAAAACTCCAAGCCAGTGCGTAAGCCACTGGCTTAAGCACTATTATCCCGATTGGCTATATTTCAACCTGTCCATAAATTGATTTATCCTCTTAGTTACATCATGTTGAGCTACCAAAACCCATAGACGATTCTGCTGCTATTATTGTGATGGCCCTGTCCTTGTTGTGAAATATTCACAGGAAAATTCTGATCAGTGATCTCTATTGTTCCTTCGTCTCAGACATTGTAAGTAGTTTTTTGTAAAGTACGTTGTGTTTTGGGGTCATCACTGATTCCATTAACACTATGTAATGTTCCTGCATCACTAAGAATTTCCTTTTGTCTGTCAGTATTGCAATACATGAATAATATACAATACCGAGACATGAGCAACATCTGGATATCTTTATTGTAGACGTTTCGCCATCCAGTGGCTTTATCAATACAAATTCAAGGACATGGCTGGAAGACAGAAGAACTATATACAAAAGATGAGGTAATGAGTCCCTCAGCCTTGGAGTTGGTGTGAGGAGCACCGTAGTCGTGAGGTGAGCGGGGAAGTGTTGATAGGGGAAGAGTAGATTGGTGAGAAGAAGGTTATGATAGTGCCAGGGTAACCCAGCAGGTAGGCGCTCGTGGGGCGGACTGGAGAAGCAGGAGGGGTTGGTAGAAGTCTTGATTCTTGGGTAGCTTGCAGCAGGCTTGGTCGCAGGAGGGAAGGCAGGTGGGGACAACAGACGCAGCTCAGTTGTAGGTGTTATTTAGCGTGGAACATTTCAGGAAGAGCCGTTTACAAATTTCTTGAAATTGGTTCTGGAGAGGTGGTACAGTTTTGTTGTATTATATTAATTACCAAAAGTAAAACAGAGTGGTTTGATGAACTCCAGAACTTGTGTAAGAGTGAAATGGTGTGGAGTCTCACAAGCGAATTTAACAGACCCAGCACAGAGCCCTTTGTACACTTGTGTGCAGGTCATGGTGTCCTCATTCGAAGGTGTGTAGAAAGTCAGGTTGTCCCAAGTAGGTGAGCTGGTGCAGGAGTCATCAACATCTTCCTCCTCTTCCTCAGAGGAGGATACAGAGGGCGAGTCTTCGATGGTGCTGGCTGATTGGTCCATTGCAGTAGTGGTGGAATAACTCGATGGTGGCCTCTCATTGGTGGGATCTGGAGGAGTCTCGTCACATGAAGGCGCTGGTGGTAGTGGAAACATTGACATTATTTGAGGTGGTCTTGAGTATGACTGAAGAAGGTGGGGAAGCAGGGAAAGTAAACTCTGGTATGTTGTTCAACCTGAAGAGCTCATTAATGGTGGTGTTGAAGGTTCCAGGGAGAACCATATTCTGCATATGGGCATACACCATACAGTAGTAAATTTTGGTTGGGTCACAGTCAGGTATGAAGGTGATGGTGGAGAGTTGAGTAGCCTGGAGAAATTTAGTGGTATCAGCTTGTAATTTGGTGATAGCAGCGTAAGTAGGAGACCTGGAGGAGGACTTCTGTCCTGCTTCTTGAGTTTTTTTTTTCAATATTTCACGCCGTGTAGGACATTTTTCAGTAAGAGTGTGGTGGTTGCTCTTGCAATTCAGGCAAGTTGGTGTTAGTGGAGTGGTAGTGGAGCAGGTCTTGAAGTCGTGGCCCTCACAACCACAGGTCGTGCAGAACTTCCTGTCCTTAATGGGACAGTCCTTAGTGCTGTGCATATAAGAATAGCAATTCCAGCAGTGTGGGATATGGTGGTACCTTTCTGCTTCAATATAACTCGGGATTATGAAGTAATAATAGATGGCCAGACCCTCAGCCACAGCCTAGGCAGCCATGTTCACGTCAGTAAAAGTGATTCTTAACATGGATGAAGCTGTAGGGATTTTGGTAATGTGCTCCACTGTAGCCCAGGAGTTCTGGTCTTCAATGGAGGTCTTGAGGTCATCAGTGGGTTGTGAAGTAAGAAGTTTGTCCAGTTTCCTGAGGAAGACAGTCTCTTGGCCCTTAAAGCATTAGAGGACATGACGGTAAAGCCTCGGTCGGTGAGAGTGGCGGCGGAGGTGAGTAGATTTTCAGCCTCAACATCATCGTTGCACACGACAATAAAGACGTCCTGGAGCGTCAGAATAGTGTTAAACTTCACTTGCAAACCGTCCCTAACGGCAGCTGCAAGTGCAAGTTTTGAGAAGTCGTTCACAATTCCACTGCAAGATTTAATCTTAACACAATTAGGGTAGTTCATCGTGAAAGATCAAAGACGATGACAATGAACGTGAAGTTGAACTGTAAAGATGAGACTCAGAGCTTCTGCGACTTTGTAGTCGTGAAGATTCGGGGAACACAGGCAAGAAGGCTGACGCTTTTATACTGGCGTCAGATGGAAAGGGACGGGTAGCAGACGAAGGCATAGTCACTGGTAGGAGGGATTCCCCAGTAGAAGTAGGTCATACTCAAGAAATGGGTTAGTGGTTGTAGTAGCCGTGAAGAAGGTTATGTAGATGTTTTCTGAATCAAGATTCCATGATGTTGCAGTGTATTTGACAAGTTGTACATGAATGGTATACAATACCGACGCCAGTATATAAGCGCCAGCCTTCTTGCCTGTGCTCCAGAATCTTCACGACTACTGTGATCTTCACACCAAGACTGAGGGACTGATTACCTCATCTTTTGTATATAGTTCTACAGTCTTCAAATTATGTCCCAGAATTTGTATTGATAAAGCCACTGGATGGCGAAATGTCTTCAACAAAGATACCCAGATGTTGCAGATGTGTCTAATTTTCACAGTATTGTAATAAGCTAGTAGAGTAGGAACAAAAGTCTGATCCTCTGAAGGAGGAGGAACATTGTTATTGTTCACATTTTCCAACTTCTGAATGCACAAATCAGTATTAGTTTCTACTAAGGTAGAATAGGAACAAAAATGTCCCAAGCTATTTATTTATAATCTTGATTAGTTCCTCAAAGACTTTATGACTCGTGGAATCAGAACATGTTTTGGAGTCAGTAGTTTAACAACGTTAACTGTTGGGGGGTGAGAGTTAGACCTGCCTAGCATGGGCCAGTTGACCTACTGAAGTGCTGCTTGGGCCTGCCTAGCTTGGGCAAGTAGGCCTACTACAGTGCTTCATCTAACTTATGTTCTTATTAGGTAATGCAGCATATGTTGCGTTCATCTCTTCAGGGTGTGAGGGGCCAAGACTTATTTGTTTTCATGTTTAATCTGATCCCATCAGCGCCAATTGACTCAAGTTACGAGCTGTCTCGTCTGATGTTAGTTCGGTGCTTAACCGTAAAGAAATACAGTGGAGCTCCACATTCCAGTTCAAGGTTTCTACGTAGATGTTTCATTGTTGCTACATTTACGTTTTCATTCGTGAAAGTTGCAACTTGGGCAGTTAGGTCACAAAGACCAATTCTTGGATTTCAAAATATATGTTTTAATATAGTCATATATTATAATTAAAGCTAAATTGTCTTTTTTTTTTTGTAATTACCATCAGAATCAGTCACAATGTCTCTTGAAATTGCAGTACACCTAAAATATTTACATCTCAACGTTGCATTGCAATATCGCTAATTGTTTTGTCATCTCATCTCTACTGTATGAGTCAAGGATCTAGGCTTATTTGTTCCTTTTACTTATTTTGATTTCCGCTAAAGGAAATATTGTTTTCCCACAGACTCTTGGATCACCAGAATCTCTCTGCCTCAGGGAGTGTCTGGGGTCTAAATAATCTTGGCAGCACAGAGAATTTTTGTGTTTCTTAAGAAAAGTTAGAGAATCCGTATGTGAGAAATCAAATCTGTATTTTTGCTGTGATATTTTATGTCTGGAATTTTTGTTGGACTGTCTTGGGTCAGTGTCAAGTTGGTTGGAAATTTCTCACACCTGCTGCATCATGTGACGTTTTCCAAGTCTGGGTAGCACATGTGTTGGCTATGTTGAGAATGGTATAACATACCGACAAGTTGCTGATTGAGACACATGTACATGTGTCTTAATCCATGTACCTGTGTCTTAATCCATGTACCTGTGTCTTAATCCATGTACCTGTGTCTTAATCCATGTACATGTGTCTTAATCCATGTACATGTGTCTTAATCCATATACATGTGTCTTAATCTATGTACCTGTGTCTTAATCCATGTATATGTGTCTTAATCCATGTACATGTGTATTAATCCATATACATGTGTCTTAATCCACATGTAATAATGACTGCTTGCAACATATCATGCATATTTCACATCTTGTCTTCTGGCGTTTTGATTTAAATTCTAGTTAGTTCCCTGAAGAGAAAAAGAAAAATGACCCAGTTACCCCACTAAATAATGCTAATGATATGTAATTTATTCTAACCACGAACAAGTGGTATTTAATCAATAACAATCCTACGGATTGTATGCTCCACGTCGGGAATTTTCGCTCTCTTCCCACGAGGCGGGCTAAAACAACACGGGTTCGATCCCCCGGCTAGCCGCAGTTTGTTATTGTTTTAATATGTAAGTAAATGAAGGAAAAAAGAAACGCTGTGTCTAAGGCCAGGTAATGTTGTCAAAGGTGACGTAATGTTAACATAGTATATAATGTTTAACATAGTATATAATGTTTAACATGGTATATAATGTTTAACATAGTATTTCTGATAGAATATCATTATCGGCTATATTTAAAAGAAAAATATAATATTACCAGGTTAGTGACACTACCGCGGATATTGAAATTATTTTGTTTCGAATTGTAGGTGTCATCAACAGCTATATTGTTTTTATTCTCAAAAGTTGCGTATTTTGTAATATCAGTCAGCGCTGTCTGACCCTTATGGGTTCAACGCTTAGTTATAATAATAATAATAATAATAATAATTAATAATAATAATAATAATAATAATTGTAATGTTAATAGCATTACTGTATACCTAAACATGAAAATTATGAAGAAGAAAAAATGTACATTGTTTATAGCTAAGAATAACACTGTCGAATCTTGAATTACAATGGACTGCTCCACATGCAAACCACACGACTAAATTAGAATAACATATAACCATAGTGCCATAATAAAACAGTGTCATTTAGAAATATTTTATTATTTTTTAAAGTGTCATTATATGTGACTATATTAACAGGTACATTTTACACACCTCTATTAAACAATTAAAATTAGTCAATTATATATGAACTAGAGAAAAAAAAAAATTTTTTTCATTAATTCAATATTGCAAAGACCTGTACCTACAAAAGTAATTAAGTTACTTCATCTCGTGTAAAATGACATTTTGAAGACCTTTCAATAAGTAGTCAAGGTTTGTAGGATCCACCATTAATGAGTTATAACCCCATAACTTGTGTACTGTAAATCTGCCGAAAATGGACGAATGTTTTAGAAGCAGGAGTCCTTAAAAAGGCATTTAGCTGAGAGTCTGAAGCGTCCATCACGTGATTCAATACAAACGAAGGACTGAATTAACTAAAACTCATTGAGACATTTAGTCTCTCTATTTGGTACTAATATCTCAAAAACTTCCCAACACGTTTTCCTTCACTAACTCCCAAATAAGTTTTCTCCACTAACTCCCCACACGCCTCCCTCACTAACTCCCACCATCTCCCAAATACGTCTCCTCTACTAACCACCTCACACGTCTCCCTCACTAACTCCCACCATCTCCCAAATACGTCTCCTCTACTAACCACCTCACACGTCTCCCTCACTAACTCCCACCATCTCCCAAATACGTCTCCTCTACTAACCACCTCACACGTCTCCCTCACTAACTCCCATAAGCGTGTCTTCTCACAAACTCCCCAACTTGTCTCCCCACTAACTTCCTCTCACGACTTTACCATCCATAAAACCATGCTGCTAGTTGTTGTTTTATGAACTTTTTCCTTTCCAGTTGCTCCATCACTCCTTTCCTGATTATACTTTCCATAACTATGCATATCAGTAACACTGACTGTCCTGAATTACAACGTTACCTAACTCTCCTTAGCAGTTGCTTTACATTTTCGAATATATCAACTAGTATGTTGAAGATTTTGACTTTTTGCTGCCCACTCTCTCTCAGAACCCAGGGAGATATATTATCTGATCCCACTGCCTTCAAGGTGTCTACTTCACTCAGTAGTTCTTTCATCTCTTCTCCTCTTGTGTGTATTGTGTCCAGTACTTGGTCATGTACACTTTCTCTCTGATTCCCTGGTAATGTTGCTGCTTAATTCTGGAATATCTCTTTAAATCTTTTATTTAGTTTCTTTTACTTACTTGTGTGTGTGTGTGTGTGTGTGTGTGTGTGTGTTTGTTTGTAACCTCACCTATTTGTACCCACCTGTAAGTAATTACAAAGGTCAAACCTTTGCTCCTGGCCCAGCCTCTCCGCTGGCTGTTACTGGGTTCACTCTTTCCTGGTTGCGTGAGCGCTATCATACTTATTCGTAAAACAATGTATGCGTCCTGCCTCTACCACTTAACTATCCAGGTTGTTCCACTATCTGATCACTATAAGGCCAAAGAAGTATTTCCAAACCTCGCTGTGATTCTTCTATTGATTTAAGTTCCAGCTGTGCCCTCGTATACATGATTCCCGCCTCAAGGACAGTCTGTCCCTGCTCACTCTATCAGTCCCTCTCATTATTTTGTACGTGATTATCATGCCATCCCGTGCCCTTCTGTCCTCTAATGTCATTATATTTACCTCCTTTAGTTTCTAAATACAGCTCGCACCTTTTAGCTCAGGGACTAATCTTCTTGATAAATTAGACATCGTAGATGATGGTTCAAGAAGACATTTTAGTGACACATAGCTAATCTTCTTGATAAATTAGACACATGTGCAACACTGATCTTCTTGATAAATTAGACACATGTGCAACATTGATCTTCTTAATAAATTAGACACATGTGCAACACTGATCTTCTTGATAAATTAGACACATGTGCAACACTAATCTTCTTGATAAATTAGACACATGGGCAACATTGATCTTCTTAATAAATTAGACACATGTTCAGCACTAATCTTCTTGATAAATTAGACACATATATAAAACTAATCTTCTTGATAAATTAGACACATGTTCAGCACTAATCTTCTTGATAAATTAGACACATATATAACACTAATCTTCTTGATAAATTAGACACATGTTCAGCACTAATCTTCTTGCAAAAGTTTGCATTTTTTTCTAGTTTATCGACATGATTTATCCCTTGTGGTTCCCCACTGTTGCTGCATGACCCAAGATGGGCTTTACAAATGTCATATATTGTGTCATGAGCGACTTCTTGTTGAGGCTTGTGGAAACTTCCCTTAAATTTGCCAGTCTTACATTTGCTGTGGCGGTTGAGTTGATATGCACCTCAGGTGATATGCTGAGAACTATGCTCACCCCGAGGTCCTTCTCTTTCAAGGAGGTTTGCAGCCTTTGTCCTCCGAGTCTGTACTCTGTTTCCTGTCGTCTTTGACTTTCTCCGATTTTCATACCTTGCATTTACCGGGGGTTAAGTTCTAATAACCACTTGTCAGACCAACATCATAGCTTCTCTTTGTATTCCTCCCCATTCTACTTCCGTTTGTATCCCTTCCCATTTTACTTCTGCTTGTATTCTCCTCCTTAGTTTCATGTCATCTGCGAACAGTGACATCTCTGTGATTGGATTTTTTCTGACATGTTGTGTATGTGTGTGTGTGTGTGTGTGTGTGTGTGTGTGTGTGTGTGAGAGTGTGTGTGTGTGAGAGGCCAAGAGTGCGTGAGTGTACTCGCCAAGTTGTCTGGAGGGATCAAGTGTTAGCTCCTGGTCCCACCTCTTATAATAGTCATTCACATTGTTGATCCCAGGCCTCTCACGTACCATCGTACCCACTCTTGAAACTGTGTATGATGTTTGCCTCCATTTCCTCATCTAGTTCATTCCACTTATTTTCTTCACTTAGTCTAAAGAAGTATTTCTTTACATCCCTGTTTGTGATTTTAGCTTCCCTTCCCCTCACTCCTGTACCTCGGATTAAGACAGTCTGCAACTATTTCTTCTGTTAATACTTCTGAGTACCTTCTACTTCGTAATCATGTCTTTTCCTGGTCCTTCTCTCTTCTGTGGTTGTCAGGCTGAGATCCTTCAGATTTTTCTTTATAGTTTAAACTCATCAATTCTTTGAAGAGTCTCGGTGCAAACGTCTGAAACCTAGAAAGTTTCTGACCAGGCTAAATCAGACTTGTGCTCCTTCCTAGTGCTGCAGGGTCTCTAGTCCTTGAGGATCCATCGATTATATCAGTGATGGCAGTTCTGAGAGCTCCTGACCTGGCACTCGGGGTTATGTTGTGATGTTCACTCCAGGATCTTTCTACATACGCACTATTTGTAGTTTCGTGTCTGTCCGGTTGTTCTTAGTATTATCTTTTCCCCTTCGAATTTGCATCGTTATACACTTACGTTAATTGAACTCCATTAGCCGGATATTTGATCACCGTTATAAATTGTCCAAGTTTTCGTATAGTCTGTATATATTCCCTTCCTGTCAAATTCTTTTCTTTAACTTCATATCATCGACAGACATATTTTGAGAATTTTAACAGTTCTAGTACTGATCCTTGGGGTACCCCATTTGTGCTATCCTGTACTTTATGTAATAAATTTTGTTTGTAATGTATTTTGCTTGTAATGTATTCCTTCATCCACTGTAGCACATTATCTTATATCGCCGCCAACTATTCTAATTTATTAATTAAAATTTAGTTGGGTACGGAATGAAATATTTTCCTGCAGTTCAAGAATATGCAGTCTACTTAGGCTTGTCTTCGTCTCTGTAATTCTGTGGTTAAACTTGTATGCTCGTGAAGCAGAACGTACCTTCTCTTAATCCTTGTTGATTCTCCATAAAAAGTTCATCCTCTCTAAGTACTCAGTAAACTTCTTGATTATCTGGAACATTATTTTTCGCACTATAATATACGTGTCAGTGATAGTGGTGTGTAAATCTGTGCCTTCTTACTTTATATGCAGTTATGCAGCTTAGTGGCACTTGGCTTGTCTAGCCAGTTGTAAATCTTTGGTTTATTTTCATTTTATGTTTCTGCTCCTAATTTCAACACCACTGGCGATATGTTCCCAGGCCACGTATCATTTTTGTCCAGCTCTTTATTTGCTTTTCTCCGTTCTTGATGTGCAGATGTCTAACTTTTGTTAGCCAGAACAATCACCTCTGTTTTCTGATACAGTCACTGCCTCGTTGAATCTTGCTCCGTTCATTGCATTTTCCTCTGTTGTCTTCTTGAATTTTGTTACTTTTTCTTTATGAAAATTAGTGTTTTATTCGAGTGTGTAGCAGTTTTGGTTCTGATTTGACTTCCCATGTTATATTCTGCTTTCTTTCTTTTCCTTTTATTTTCTTTCTTTTTTTCCTAGTTCTCTCTCTTTATTCCTCAGTGTTTTGTACTTTATCTTTGGTGACTCTGCAACACTGGTTAAATAAAAGTCGTTGAATATATTTCGCAGCTTCATTTTTCCTGCTATATTTCTCCCATCCTCTAGAATATATTTTGCATTAAACGTTTTAAGGTTTACAATCAGCCAGCCTCACTACACATTACTTTTGTTCATTAAAAAAATATTACCCATTGAGTGATTTAACACTGGAGAAGGATCAAGACTGTCTCAGTATGTATAATTATCGTAAAGTGTGATTTTTCACTCTTTGGTAAGAACTGTTTTGAGTGTTATGTCTGCTAATGACATGTCTGCTAATATGTCACCAGGCTGATAATTCTCTATTGTTGACAAATTGTTTAGCTATTTATTTGATCCTTTGAGGCACTAACAAATTGCCCTCTTTCTAGCAGGAATAGGTGGTCCTGTAGCAGCAGCAGGAAGCCTTGTGACAGTAGCAACGGTAGCAGCAGCAGGTGAGGATGTATGCCGGGGCGCTGATGTCAGCCAAGCTGCGGCAGGCAACACAGGCGGTCACGTCCTCAGCGGGAAGTCAGCGTAGCGAGACTCTGAAGCCTCGAGGGTCACAGGCCAAGCGCCAGTGGAGCATCCAGGCGGTGAAGGGCAAGGTCACCACCAGTTGCTTGTGGAATGCATGCAAAGCCCTCACCGTCGGTATCCTCCTCATCTTCATCGGAGCAGGCATGGCGACCATCGGTGAGTATATCCATCACAACATTCTTCTCGCTCTATATTTTCAATATCCGCCACCCAATATGTGAATATCACCAGGAGAGCAACGTGCAGCAGTCACTACATGATATGTGGCTCGTCGTCCTCGTAACAGCAGCATGATTACACACGTAATCAATACTCAGTTGCATACAACTCAAATACCGAAAGAGGTTATACATACATTCTGATATCTAGAAACATTGTGTGAGCGTGTTAGATAGGAGTGAATGGAGACGAATGGTTTTTGGGACCTGACGAGCTGTTGGAGTGTGAGCAGGGTAACATTTTGTGAAGGGATTCAGGGAAACTAGTTAATTGATTTAGTTGGACTTGAGTCCTGGAAATGGCAAGTACAATGCAAGTACAATGAGGGGTCTGGGATAGTGACAGCTGGGAGGGACTATTCTCAGCTGTCGTATCTGAGCTCCTCTGCAAAGACAGTGATTATATATGAGTGTGGTGAAAGTGTTGAATGATGATGAAAGTATTTTCTTTTTGGGGATTTTCTTTCTTTTTGGGTCACCCTGGCTCGGTGGGAGACGGCCGACTTGTTGAAAAAAAAAAAAAAAAAAAAAAAATATATATATATATATATATATATAACTGAATTGTATAAAAAGCAGAATTAAAATTAATACAAGAGGTGAATCATACCAGCTGGGAGAGTGTTGCTTAGTACAGCTGGTCATGGGCGGACACAACATGCCTACAGTACGCTCAGATTGGCACAAACTGAAAGTAGGACAATGCACTTTCTCTTTATCGCTGTCGATGTGTAGGTAGTAGACCATCGTCTCTCTTAGGTGGGAGCCGCTGAATGAAGATATGTACTTGTAGTCTTGGAAAAGACAGCCGTTCAGTTGACCGGGTAATGTTTTTAGCACTATAATACGTGTATTCAGTCACTTGTTACCAACAACGTAAGGCCAGACTTTGTTATGGAACTTATTTCAGATTTCAGTGTCGAGATGAGAATAAAAGTTAAATTAAGTGTAATATTTTACATGAAAATGCCATTCGAAACTTGATATTAACGAAGTAGTAATGAACGTAATTTCGAGTATTGTTTAATTGAAAACTAATGTCACATTAAACATCAATAACCAGGAAAATGTTTACATGGTTACTTTAGTTTATTATCTTTATTTTGCCCCCTATACCCATCCCATGGGTGGTAGTCAAAAGATTACAGAGGTACATAATGGGTCCAGGAACTGGACCCAAAAGTTTTCATACCTGAACAAGTTAAAAAGGTAATGAACTCCAGGTAGATCTGGTCACAATCATGACCAAGTTACAAAGGTAATGAATCATCTACACTTCTATACATGACTACAATTATAAACAAATAACAAAATAATGAGCCATTTACATGTCCAAACCCGGTTACAATTGTACGAATATTAAGTGGGTCACACACACACACACACACACACACACACACGTGCTAATACTTTATTTACAGTGAGCAAAGTCAGGGTATTTTTCCAGAATGATTTGTAATATACCACTACGGATAAAATATTTTGTCATTTCTTAAACATTTCTGAGTGAGTTGTCTCTGAATTCATTAATTTTATCGCACTCCAGTACATAATGACGCAGGGTGTGACAATAGTCCATCTGGCAAAGTTTACATTTCGTTTGGTCTACATCTGGTGGTGGTGATTACATGGGCGTCAATAAACAACACTACACCAAAAATACTTCGCAAATAAAACTAGTCATTTTTTACTAATTTTAAATCACAGAATGCTGAAATGATGTTTCATATTGCAAATTGGCTATTTGAAAAGATATGGACTCGGACTGGTTGCTGTTATGAATCTTTTCACCTGTGAAGGCATGACGGTTAATAAACTGTGCTGGAATAAGGTTCTTGAGTCAAACCGAAGATGTGTAATTGTTTTAACCATTTATACAGTTTTCTAGAGCCACAATGCGTAATTATAGAAATACACACAATTTCCTTTCGTCATTTGACTGGTATTATGGACATATTCGGTTTCATCGTCCTAAAAATTATAAAGTGAAATACCTTTTTTTTTTTCCTTCGCAACACAGAATTGTTGGGAAATTTATAGACAAGTGTTATCGCAATTTTCATTTTACACTCACCCGTCCGAGTCCATATTTTTTAAAACAGCCAATTTAATTGAAACATCATTTCAGCATTCTTTTTTTTAAAAAAATTAGAAAAAAATGACTGTTTTATTTGCAATTTTTTTTGGTGTAGTGTTTTTAGGGCCCCCATGAATCCCACCCCCAGATGGCCAAAAAAAATTTAAAAACTTTGCCAGATGGACTATTGTCACCCCCCGCGTCATTATGTACTGGGTCGATAAAATTAAAATTCAAACAACTCATAAAATGTTTAAGAAATGAAAAAATTTTTTATCCGTAGTGGTATATTACAAATATTTTGGAAAAATACCCTGACTTTGCTCACTGTAAAAAAAATTTATTAGCACGGTTTTTGGGTGTTTTTTGTGTGTTTTGTTTTGTGGTGGGGGGGGGGGGGACCCACTTAATATTCGTACAATTAACCTTTTGGGGACTTTAAATGGCTCATTATTTTTATTTTTTAAAATTTTAGTCATGAAAATGTAGATGTTCACCCCCTTTTTTAAAAGGTCATGTTTGGGCCCAACTACCTGATTCACCCCCTTTTTTAATTGTTCGGGATAAAAATTTTTGGGGTCCAGTTGGGGGACCCATTATTCCCCTTAAAAATTTTGACTCCCAAAGGGGAGGGGTATGGGCAAAAAAAGATAATAAAAAAAATAACCATGAAAATTTTTTTCCCCTGGTTATTGATGTTTAATGACATTAGTTTTAAATTTAAAAAAAACCCCGAAATTACGTTTTTAAAACTTCTTTTATCAATTTTTCGAATGGCATTTTCATGTAAAAAATTACACTTAATTTAATTTTTTTTTTTCTCATCTCGACACTGAAATCTGAAATAAGTTCCATAAAAAAAGTCGGGCCCTTTTCTTTGGGAAAAAAAAGTGATTTAATCACGAAATATAGTGCTAAAAAAATTCCCCGGGGCAACTGAACGGCTGTTTTTCCCCAAAACTACAAGTACATACTTTTTTCCCCGGGGGCCCCCCCCCTAAAGAGACGATGGTCTACTAAAACCCTCGAACGATAAAAGAAAGGCATTGTCCTTTTTTCAGTTTGTCCCAATTTAGCGGACTGTAGGCATGGTTCCCCCATGACCAGCTGTTAAAAACCCCCCCGCTGGTATGATTCATCTTTTTATTAATTTTTAATTTGCTTTTTAAATTTTTAAATTTTTTATAAAAATTTTAAAATTTTTTAAATTTTTTTTTTTTTTTTTTTTTTTTTTTTTTTTAAAAAAGTCCCCTCCCCCCCCGAGCAGGTGACCAAAAAAAAGGGAAAACCCAAAAAAAATATTTTAAAAACTTTTTCCAACCCACTTTTAAACCACCCATATAAATCACTTCTTTGAAAAGGGGGCCCCCGAACGACACCCGAGAATAGTCCCCCCCAGCTGTCACTATCCCAGACCCCTCATTGTCCATTGTTTTTTGCCATTTCCAGGACCAAAATCCAACTAAATCAATTAACTAGTTTCCTGAACCCCTTTTTAAAAAAAAGTTACCCTGCTCTCACACTCCAACAGCTCGTCAGGTCCCAAAAAAACCATTCGTCTCCATTCACTCCCATTCGTACCACGTCACACAATGTTTCTAGATATCAGAATGTATGTATAACCTCTTTCGGTATTTGAGTTGTATGCAACTGAGCATTGATTACGTGTGTAATCATGCTGCTGTTACGAGGACGACGAGCCACACATCATGTAGTGACTGCTGCACGTTGCTCTCCTGGTGATATTCACATATTGGGTGGCGATGGCTGAAATATAGAGCTTAGAAGAATGCAGCTGTGATGGATATATTTCACCGGATGGTCGCCATGCCTGTCTGGATGAAGATGAGGAGGATACCGACGGCAGGGCTTTGCATGCATTCCACAAGCAACTGGTGGTGACCTTGCCCTTCACCGCCTGGATGCTCCACTGGCGCTTGGCCTGTGACCCCTCGAGGCTTCAGAGTCCGCGCCGACTCTCATGGAGACGTGACTGCCTGTGTTGCCTGCCGCAGCTTGGTTGACATCAGCGCCCCGGCATACATCCTCACCTGCTGCCGCTACCGCTGCGCACTGTCATGGTCTGGCTGCTGCTACAGGACCACCTATTCCTGCTGTGTTATGCAACGAGCTAGTGCCTCGCCGACTCAAATAAATAGCTAAACAATTTGTCAACAATAGAGAATTATCAGCCTGGTGACATATTAGCAGACATGTCATTAGCAGACATGACACTCAAAACAGTTCTTACCAAAGAGTGAAAAATCACACTTTTTACGATAATTATACATACTGAGACAGTCTTGATCCTTCTCCAGTGTTAAATCACTCAATGGGTAATATTTTTTAATGAACAAAGTAATGTGTAGTGAGGCTGGCTGATTGTAAACCTAAAACGTTTAATGCAAAAATATATTCTAGAGGATGGGAGAAATATAGCAGGAAAAAATGAAGCTGCGAAATATATTCAACGATTCTTTACTTTGTCCAGCAAGCAGAGTCACCAAAGATAAAGTACAAAACACTGAGGAATAAAGAGAGAGAACTAGGAAAAAGAAAGAAAATTAAAAGGAAAAGAAAGAAAGCAGAATATAACATGGAAGTCAAATCAGAACCAAAACTGCTACACACTCGAATAAAAACACTAATTTTCATAAAGAAAAAGTAACAAAATTCAAGAAGACAACAGAGGAAAATGCACAACGGAGCAAGATTCAACGAGGCAGTGACTGTATCAGAAAACAGAGCTGTTCTGGCTAACAAAAGTTAGACATCTGCACATCAAGAACGGAGAAAAGCAAATAAAGAGCTGGACAAAATGATACGTGGCCTGGGAACATATCGCCAGTGGTGTTGAAAATTTAGAGCAGAAACATAAAAATGAAAAATAAAACCAAAGATTACAACTGGCTAGACAAGCCAAGTGCCACTAAGCTGCATAACTGCATATAAAGTAAGAAGGCACAGGATTTTACACACCACTATCACTGACACGTATATTATAGTGCGAAAAATAATGTTCCAGATAATCAAGTGAAGTTTACTGAGTACTTAGAGAGGATGAACTTTTATGGAGAATCAAGGATTAAGAGAAGGTACGTTCTGCTTCACGAGCATACAAGTTTAACCACAGAATTACAGAGACGAAGACAAGCTCAAGTAGACTGCATATTCTTGAACTGCAGGAAAATATTTCATTCCGTACCCAAACTAAATTTAATTATCAAATTAGAATAGTTGGCGGCGATATAAGATAATGTGCCACAGTGGATGAAGGAATACATTACAAGCAAAATACATTACAAACAAAAATTTATTACATAAAAAGTACAGGATAGCACAAATGGGGTACCCCAAGGATCAAAGTACTTCAGAACTGCTAAAATTCTCAAAATATGTCTGTCGATGATATGAAGTTAAAGAAAGAATTTGACAGGAAGGGAATATATACAGACTATATGAAAACTTGACAATTTATAATCAGATCAAATATCCGGCTATGGTTCACCAACGCGTATAACGATGCAAATTGAAGGGAAAGATAATACTAAGAACAACCGGACAGACACGAAACTACAAATAGTGCGTATGTAGAAAGATCCTGGAGTGAACATCACAACATAACCCCGAGTGCCAGGGTCAGGAGCTCTCAGAACTGCCATCACTGATATAATCGATGGATCCTCAAGGACTAGAGACCCTGCAGCACTAGGAAGGAGCACAAGTCTGGGATTTAGCCTGGTCAGAAACTTTCTAGGTTTCGTGACGTTTGCACCGAGACTCTTCAAAGAATTGATGAGTTTAAACTATAAAGAAAAAGTCTGAAGGAAAAATACCTTACCTCAACCCTACTAACAATAGTAGTAATGAGGCGGATAGCCTCAATACTGCCATTATTAGTAGTTTGAGGTATGACACATTTTTAAATTTAATGACTGTCACTTCCTAAGTGTTGCGACGCTGGGCGGACAGTCTTGTGTACATTATTTTCACTGCAACACTTCCTCGTGCACAACAGTCTGTTAGAAGACTATTAGAACAGGAATAAGTGATCAGTCTTGTTTGCCAGGAAGATTCTGCAGCAAGTAAAAGTTGGGGTAAACGGATACATTACAACCAGCCAAACCTACTCTAATATCCCTTAAATGTCACTGGAAAAAGTCAACTGCACTACTCTCCTCTTAAGCAGGTTTGACTTTCATCGACCTGTCAGGGCCCTGAGAGTTTACCCCCCCAGCCGGACAGTGGTTCGTACGTCAGTTTGCGCGGCCAGCAGTAACAGCCTGGTTGATCAGACCCTGATCCACCACGAGGCCTGGTCTCAGACCGAGCCGCGGGGGCGTTGACCCCCGAAACCCTCTCCAGGTATACGTGCACATTTACCCAAATAAAATTTCCCATAACTATATAGATATATCGCCCAGAGGTTATACACAGCTTGGGAAATGTTAGGCAATCAGGTTTGATCCAAGGAAGGGGAGGGTACTTGCAACTGATTGCATCAAGATACCTTCACTAGTACAACGACACCCGTTAAAGGGCATCCAAATTTAACACGGAGGTAGTTAGGATCATTAAGACAATGTTGTATTTCCTCTACACTTCACGTCCCTCATAGCACACTAGGCTAACAACCAACACTACGGGTTATCTAACCAGTTGGAGCTCTGCCTTATACCAGTCTCCTATCACACACTACTATGCTAGCCTGAATTCATAACCTACATTACCTGCCAGTTATGGCTGGCATCTCAGGCACAACCTGAAGACCACTATATTCAAGCCCCCACACCTACCTCTATTTTTCTGGGTTTCTAACCCAGCAGGGTTAATAATCCTATTCCCACTAATAGCAATCTAAATCACCCCCTAACTATACTCATCAGCATCAGATGTTAGTGAATCCTTTCTGCCGACTAACACTTCACTTCAGATCACAGAGGTCTTCATTATTTTCATCATTAACGTCTGCTGCCAGAAGCGTTAGACTTCACTACTTACAAACTATTAAACCAACTGCAATTATGAACGCTAATACTTTTATATTCATAGGAACCTGAACGCCGCTTAAATTTTCCAAAACGATGAAATTGTGTAAACTCAATTTATCAATATTTAACTTTGCAATTTGGCCAAAGGCATAAAATACGTAGAACACCCACCGCAACCACTACCCAAAGCCCGGAACCCACCAAAATCCCCACGGAAACCACGTGCAATAACAGACTGCACACAGCTTCTGAAGGTCGTTGGTGGGTTCCCAGGCCCACAGTTCTACGTACCCTATGCCTTCAGGGGAGATTACTCTCCCCTGCTATATGCATTCATAATGCATATAGCAGATTCTCCAGTTTTATACCTTTACCTATCATACTTAACACCACTTAAATCTATAAGTTATTTTGATAGTAGAAACTGGAGTATACAGCATACTCCAGGTATAGTCCTTGCTAATTTGCAGAGCAGTGGCGCCGCAAGAGGGGATGAAGGGAGGTGACGGTAAGATCAAGGGGGGTCTAGGTAAGATCAAGGGGGTCTAGGTAAGATCAAGGGGTCAGTAAGTCAAGGGGGTCTAGGTAAGATCAAGGGGGTCTAGGTAAGATCAAGGGGGTCTAGGTAAGATCAAGGGGGTCTAGGTAAGATCAAGGGGGTCTAGGTAAGATCAAGGGGGTCTAGGTAAGATCAAGGGGGTCTAGGTAAGATCAAGGGGGTCTAGGTAAGATCAAGGGGGTCTAGGTAAGATCAAGGGGTCTAGGTAAGATCAAGGGGGTCTAGGTAAGATCAAGGGGTCTAGGTAAGATCAAGGGGTCTAGGAAGATCAAGGGTGGCTAGTCGTAAGATCAAGGGGGTCTAGGTAAGATCAAGGGGTCTAGGTAAGATCAAGGGGGGTCTAGGTAAGATCAGGGGGTCTAGGTAAGATCAAGGGGTCTAGGTAAGTCAAGGGGGTCTAGGTAAGCATCAAGGGGGTCTAGGTAAGTCAAGGGGTCTAGTAAGATCAGGGCTAGGTAAGATCAAGGGGGTCTAGGTAAGATCAAGGGGTCTAGGTAAGATGGCAGAGGGGTCTAGGTAAGATCAAGGGGGTCTAGGTAAGATCAAGGGGGTCTAGGTAAGATCAAGGGGGTCTAGGTAAGATCAAGGGGGTCTAGGTAAGATCAAGGGGTCTAGGTAAGATCAGGGTCTAGGTAAGATCGGGGTCTAGGTAAGATCAAGGGGGTCTAGGTAAGATCAAGGGGGTCTAGGTAAGATCAAGGGGGTCTAGGTAAGATCAAGGGGGTCTAGGTAAGATCAAGGGGGTCTAGGTAAGATCAAGGGGGTCTAGGTAAGATCAAGGGGGTCTAGGTAAGATCAAGGGGGTCTAGGTAAGATCGGGCAGTAAGATCGGGGTCTAGGTAAGATCAGGGGCTAGGTAAGATCAAGGGGGTCTAGGTAAGATCAAGGGGTCTAGGTAAGATCAGAGGGGGGTCTAGGTAAGATCAGAGAGGGTCTAGGTAAGATCAAGGGGTCTAGGTAAGATCAAGGGGTCTAGGTAAGATCAAGGGGGTCTAGGTAAGATCAAGGGGGTCTAGGTAAGATCAAGGGGGTCTAGGTAAGATCAAGGGGGTCTAGGTAAGATCAAGGGGGTCTAGGTAAGATCAAGGGGGTCTAGGTAAGATCAAGGGGGTCTAGGTAAGATCAATGGGGGGTCTAGGTAAGATCAAGGGGGGTCTAGGAAGATCAAGGGGGTCTAGGTAAGATCAAGGGGGGTCTAGGTAAGATCAAAGGGGTCTAGGTAAGATCAAGGGGGTCTAGGTAAGATCAAGGGGGTCTAGGTAAGATCAAGGGAGTCTAGGTAAGATCAAAGGAGTCTAGGTAAGATCAAGGGGGTCTAGGTAAGATCAAGGGGGTCTAGGTAAGATCAAGGGGGTCTAGGTAAGATCAAGGGGGTCTAGGTAAGATCAAGGGGTCTAGGTAAGATCAAGGGGGTCTAGGTAAGATCAAGGGGGTCTAGGTAAGATCAAGGGGGTCTAGGTAAGATCAAGGGGGTCTAGGTAAGATCAAGGGGGTCTAGGTAAGATCAAGGGGGTCTAGGTAAGATCAAGGGGGTCTAGGTAAGATCAAGGGGGTCTAGGTAAGATCAAGGGGGTCTAGGTAAGATCAAGGGGGTCTAGGTAAGATCAAGGGGGTCTAGGTAAGATCAAGGGGGTCTAGGTAAGATCAAGGGGGTCTAGGTAAGATCAAGGGGGTCTAGGTGTCATGTAGGGGGGGTAAGGAAATATGGGGATACTCGGGGAATAGGGGAGTAAAGGGAGGGAGTGAGTAGGTAGGAGAGGTGAGGTGACAGGAGCGGAGGTAATGGAGGTAATGTGAGGTCACTGGTGACTACACCATCACCTCTCATTACCACCACACTACTCACCCTCTCTCTACCTAAAATAAAATATAATAAAATAAAGTATAAGCATAAAGAATAATAAGAATATAACGGGGACAGTGAATATTACTATTCCACTCAAACACAGTTTATTTAAGTCCTTGTACAATAATATATTTTGGAACAGGAGAACACTTATTGGGTTTAGATAAATGGGGATTGTACATATAAGCAGGGAGACAGGGAATACAATCAACTGACGAAACAGAATATAACTTACAATATAGTTCAGAGGACAGTTCACCACAGGAACTCAGTCACACTTCTAGCCACAGGTCCCAAGACCTGCTCCAACAGAACTCTGCCCAGTGTCTCCAACAGTCTCCTCCAGAGACTCTACAGCAGTCTCCTCAGAGCTCTGCACACCGGCAGTCGCTCTGCTAGAATCTCGTGCCCAGAGCTCTGCACACAGGCCAGAGCTCTGCCAGAATGTCTCCAGCCCAGAGCTCCGCACACAGCCCAGAGTTCCGCCAGAATCTCCTTTCTAGTTGTTTCCTCGGCCTTATATAGTCCTCCAAGCATCCCCCCAATGAGGAGTGTACCACGTGCTTTGACCTGACGCCGACCTGACTCTAGTTCAAGACAAAAGACCTGAGCCTTAATCCGAACGGCAGGTGTGGCTGCTTAGGTAGACCTCACAGCACACTGACTACATCACATCCCCCTTTGTCCCCCACTTTAAAATATCTGAGAACTAGGACAATTTGTCCTAAGTTATTAGACTATTTTAATCCTAAACCCTTAATTATATTACAATACAAAGACAAAATTACACATAACATAATACAATTACATATATTTCCGTCAGCCTTCTCAACTACCACAAGGCAGCATAATCAGTACACCTTGCAAGGTGACCAGCATAACAGTGCTCTCTGGTGCAAAGCCTCCTTCCGTCATTTCTCCTTAAAACTAAATATCTGGCTCAGTGCCTTCCCTACTTCTACTAGAAATGCACTAGCCGTTGCTAGTCACCCTCGCACGTTAACCATTGGGCCAAACCTCTCTAGGCTTCTTTGGCGTGGAAAACTGCTCCAACGGGTTGCATTCTTTCAAGTAACTGCAACTGGACCACATCACGACCACCAAGGTCGCATGTTCAACACACTTCACATACACACTTCAACATCTGAAAATCGAGATAGGGCAAGCATCGCAGCTAAGACCCACCATTATCCTATGCCACTACTAGGATTCACTGGCCTCATAAAACAAGGTAGACATGATCACTTGACCGTTTCCAAGGTCACCTTATTCCACACAGGTAACACTAACACTTCTGGCAAGTCAAAGTAGGCTGGGAACATCTCACACTCTTAATTGTCTCTCATGTCTGGCAGGACATCCCCCATACTGGTCGTACAGGGTGGCCAGCATGACAGCATACACCTCCATACCACTGGTCCCAGCAGCTGGAGTCCATCCCCACGGCTCGCGTCCTTCCACATCTCCGAGGATGGCAGCTCTTTCATAATAGATTCTCCTGTCCTGGCACCAGACAGAATCTCTCATACACCACTGCAGCATCACGGCCATCATCTCCTCCTGAGCTAGGCAGCATCGCGGCATCACAGCACCGCCACAGCATCGCAGCACGACCACAGCATCTCAGCGTCACAGCACGGCAGGCAGCAGCACACAGCCAGTCTCAGCATAGCAGACAGCATCAGACAGCCTCGTCTCAGTAAACAGCAGCATCATAAGCAGCCGACATCAGCAGTAGCAGGCTAGGGTCAGATGCTCGAGGTGAGGTGAGGTCACTTCTGGTCATTAACAGAGGTGCGGTCACTCATCCCTGGCAACTGCGGGTAACTTGCGGTCAGCGGGTGATGGTCACAGGGTGGGTGACACCCACTACAATGGATGACAGACCAGGGAAGATACAGCAACTGGAACACATCAGCTGGGTGACTGGGCACAGCAGCTGGGTGACTGGGCACAACAGCTGGGTGACTGGGCACATCAGCTGGGTGACTGGGCACATCAGGTAGATAACAATGAGAGACAGCTCTTCAATGGGTGATAGTTGTGGGTGATTCTTCCAAGGCGGGCTGGGTGACTTCTCGTTTCTCTGTAAATATTCAATTTCGGCCAGTAATTGCGTCCCCCAAAAGTCTCACCCAAACACTTACAACCTCCACCATTTATCCCAAACCCACACACAACTCCACCAAATATAATATTACAACCACACAATTACTCAGACCCGCGGTCAAAAAAAGGTCAGCTTAGGTCACTTGGATTATAATATCACACATATATTTACTTGAACCTTACACACACAAAAAAAATGGTAGCAAATGGTAGCATAACACCTATATAACCGAGCAGTCAAAAGGCACATGGGACTGGTTCCTACAATAAAAATAATAAGAACCACCACCGCTTAGACACCATGTCATGTAGGGGGTAAGGAATATGGGGATACTGGGGAATAGGGAGTAAAGGGAGGGGAGTGGTAGGGAGAGGTGAGGTGACAGGAGCGGAGGTAATGGAGGTAATGTGAGGTCACTGGTGACTACACCATCACCTCTCATTACCACCACACTACTCACCCTCTACCTAAAATAAAATATAATAAAAAAAAAGTATAAGCATAAAGAATAATAAGAATATAACGGGGACAGTGAATATTACTATTCCACTCAAACACAGTTTATTTAAGTCCTTGTACAATAATATATTTTGGAACAGGAGAACACTTATTGGGTTTAGATAAATGGGGATTGTACATATAAGCAGGGAGACAGGGAATACAATCAACTGACGAAACAGAATATAACTTACAATATAGTTCAGAGGACAGTTCACCACAGGAACTCAGTCACACTTCTAGCCACAGGTCCCAAGACCTGCTCCAACAGAACTCTGCCCAGTGTCTCCAACAGTCTCCTCCAGAGACTCTACAGCAGCTCTCTCTCAGAGCTCTGCACACCGGCAGTCGCTCTGCTAGAATCTCGTGCCCAGAGCTCTGCACACAGGCCAGAGCTCTGCCAGAATGTCTCCAGCCCAGAGCTCCGCACACAGCCCAGAGCTCCGCCAGAATCTCCTTTCTAGTTGTTTCCTCGGCCTTATATAGTCCTCCAAGCATCCCCCCAATGAGGAGTGTACCACGTGCTTTGACCTGACGCCGACCTGACTCTAGTTCAAGACAAAAGACCTGAGCCTTAATCCGAACGGCAGGTGTGGCTGCTTAGGTAGACCTCACAGCACACTGACTACATCACATAGGTAAGATCAAGGGGTCTAGGTAAGATCAAGGGGGTCTAGGTAAGATCAAGGGGGTCTAGGTAAGATCAAGGGGTCTAGGTAAGATCAAGGGGTCTAGGTAAGATCAAGGGGGTCTAGGTAAGATCAAGGGGTCTAGGTAAGATCAAGGGGGTCTAGGTAAGATCAAGGGGGTCTAGGTAAGATCAAGGGGGTCTAGGTAAGATCAAGGGGGTCTAGGTAAGATCAAGGGTCTAGGTAAGATCAAGGGTCTAGGTAAGATCAAGGGGGTCTAGGTAAGATCAAGGGGGTCTAGGTAAGATCAAGGGGTCTAGGTAAGATCAAGGGGGTCTAGGTAAGATCAAGGGGTCTAGGTAAGATCAAGGGGTCTAGGTAAGATCAAGGGGTCTAGGTAAGATCAAGGGGTCTAGGTAAGATCAAGGGGGTCTAGGTAAGATCAAGGGGTCTAGGTAAGATCAAGGGGGTCTAGGTAAGATCAAGGGGTCTAGGTAAGATCAAGGGGGTCTAGGTAAGATCAAGGGGTCTAGGTAAGATCAAGGGGGTCTAGGTAAGATCAAGGGGGTCTAGGTAAGATCAAGGGGGTCTAGGTAAGATCGGGGGCTAAAGATCGGGGGGCAAAGGTTAAAATAAAGGGGGGGCTAGGTAAGCGGGGGTCTGGTAAATCAAGGGGGGCGGTAAGATCAAGGGGGGCCGGGAAAGGAAAATCTAGGAAGATCAAGGGGGGCTAGGTAAGAAACTTGGGGGGGTCTAGGTAAGATAAAGGGGGGGAGGGAAGATCAAGGGGGGCTAGGTAAAATCAGGGGCTAGGTAAGATCAAAGGGGTCACTGAAAACTCAGTGGGGTTCATTAAAACCGTTTCTGCTCACATGACCAACCATCCCCTTTTGCCCCAAAGTCAAAAAGGGGGCCAATGTCAAAAGGGGGCCCATGTAAAATCCCCAACCCCCTTTTTTCCCTTGGGGGCCCCGGGGTCGGGGGAGTCCTCCGTTCCACCCAGACACCATGGGGGTTTGAAGAACCAGGCTTGCGATCTTGAGATTCCATCCCGTTTTTTTCCTCAATACCCAAATTACCATCCCAACTCGTCTGTTCATTCCCCCAAAAAACGATGGGAATGTGTAGGTCTCCTTAGGGGAAAATGGGTTGGAAAGGGGGGGGGGGCAATTTTATGGGTTTCCATTGTGTTATTAAATACTAACGTTTTGCTTTTTTTGGGGGGAAAACGACGAGCCCAAAATTTTATATATTGTTAAATTTTTATTGTCAGAACGATATTTAAGGTTTTTTTTTGGGGTTTTTAAGTTCCCGGTTTTTGGTTTGTTTTTTCGATAACCATATTTTTAAAGGAAAAAGATTTTTGTATTTCGTTTTTAAAATAAAAAAAAAAATCCCCAAAATTTTTTGGGGGTAGGGACATTTAATTAAATTTCTTTTTGGGAGGGGGTTTTAAAAGGGGGGCAATTTTTTTAAATTTTCTTATGATGTTAAATAAATTACGTTTTTTCTTACTGGCAGTTAGAATTGTTCATGATGCCAATAAAAAAAATTTTTTTATTGGTTTTTGGTTATTGTCAATGTTGCATTGTTTTGGGGTTTTTTTATTCTTTTTTTTTTTTTGGAATTTTGAAGCCGAATTCATGTGGTTTTTACACATTTGGGGGTTTTTTTGTTTTTTTTAATATCCCGTAATTGGGTTTTAAAAGGGGGTATTTATTTTGTGTATGATAATGTCCAAAAAAAAAAAAAAAAATTTCCCCAGACACCGTGTATAGAAAACCAGGC
>WNWK01025684.1:0-28267 GCA_009830355.1 Cherax destructor
TATATATATATATATATATATATATATATAATATATATATATATATACAGTGGTACCTCGAGTTACGATATTTTTCGTTCGAGAATGCTGTTCAAGTGCCATTAACAAACGAATTTATCCCCATAAGGAATAATGTAAAATAGACTAGTCCTTTTACACCCCCAAAAATATACTTACAAAAGCATTTAAAAAAATAAACTTACATAAAAGGGCGATTTTGGGACCATAGTAACTCGGAGGTACCACTGTGTGTGTGTGGTGTGTGTGTGTGTGTGTGTGTGTGTGTATCTATATATATTTTTTTGTGTGTGTGTGTGTGTGTGTGTGTGTGTGTGTGTATCTATATTTTTTTCCATTTGTAATAGTGGTTTAAATAACCTATTCCTATTGATAGAACTGGTGAAAGATTTCAGAGACAGCACAGCTAAACATGAATGTAAGTATTACCCTAGACTATAAGGCATTATGTAAGCTATCCCACACTAGAACATGTAGTGAGAACCATACTATCAAAGTAAAAGGGAAACCAACATAACAATTAATAGTTCTTGTTCTTCTCTATTTCCTCTTATCTCCATGGGGAAGTGGAAAAAAATTCTTCCTCCGAAGCCATGCATGTTGTAAGAGGCAACTAAAATGCCAGGAGAAAGGGGCTAGTAACCCCTCCTTCTGAATAAATTACAGCCTCTCCTCACTTAGCGACGTACTCGTTTACCGACGACTCGGACTTACGACAGGCTCCTTAACCAGTATTCATACCTAAATAATGTATGTTAGAGCTGATTTCCTCTACTCTGTTTATTACAATATACAGTACACTACTGTATAAACATTTAAAAACATACCAGAAATGCTATAAATGGTGCAAAGGTGACATTAAAACAATATCAAAGATAATTGACACAAACCCACTACCATTATGGTATGCTCCTCACCTACCGATGAATTTGTTTACCGACGAGGTCTTAGGAACAGAACTCAGTCGTTAAGTGAGGAGAGGCTGTACTAAATTTTAAAAAAAAAATTCATTTTTCTTTTTAGGTCACCCTGCTTTTAAGGGATACAGCCAGTTTGTTAAAAAAAAAAATTACTGTGAGAAAAGAAAGAAGAGAAAAAAGTAGAAGGAAAACATGGGGAGGAGAGGAGTCATCAGCATATGAGGAAAAAGTAGAAAAAAATAGTTAAGCGAGGCAAGCATACGAGAGGGAAAGGAATAAGGAACAAGCGAGAGAATAAGGAGGGAAGTAATAAGGAGGAAAAATTGTGGAGCAAGAGTGGAGAAATAAGTGGATGGAAAAAAAGAATAGTCTAGAAGAGAGGAGAGAAAAGACAAGGAAGGGAATAGTAGTGTAGAAGAATGAGCTTGGGTTAATGGGGATGGGAGAAAGAAATTGGATGAAAGGGGTAGGAATGAGGAAACAGGGTGAGTGGAGTATGAATGGGAACAGGAAAAGTGGGGTGGGAGAAATGGGAGTAAGACAATGTGGTAATGAATTGTCTACTAAGACCAACTCCTCAAAGTGCCTTTCTAAGGACTAAGATACTACATGAAAATATGAAAAGCAAGTAAATGCCATGATTAGCTTTTATAATCTGCTTACAACTAATAAGAATTACATTATTTCTATTGCTGGATATTATTGCTTTACTTACCCTCAACCTCTGTACAAAGATGACTGAACCATTTCATTGGGCACTGATCACATAGGAGATTCTCTTGACGTTCTCGAATTTGTGCTTCATGAATAGCTGCGAAGGCTTTGCTGAGACCTACATGAAGGATGATGATAAAGTATATGGCATACAAAATGTAATAATTGAATTTTAGGGGCATGAGCATCCAGCATGTTTGAATAAGCATGTTATATGGAAGTGAATAGAGACTAGTGATTTTTAACCCTTTGACTGTTTCGGTCGTATATATACGTCTTACAAGCTACTGTTTCGGATGTATTTATACGCCTAAATTCTAGCGGCCTCAAATCAGTGGGAGAAAGCTGGTAGAATGTGAGAGAATGGGTCTCAATGTTCAGGGTGCGCAGTATAAAAAAAAATCGGCAGCCAGTGGTGTATTGTGGGAAAGCCATTTCAGTAGTCCATGTTCAGCATGCCTAGCGGTAAGAAATACCAGACTCCCCGGCGAATCTGGGACTCTTCTCTTCCCCAGTGATAGCTGGGGAGTTTGTGATAGGAGTTTGTGACCGAAAGCAATGCCCAGGATACCAGAAGGAAGGAAGGAAGAAAGAAAGAAAGTAAGGAAGGAAGGAAGAGATGAGAGGAAGGAAAGAAGAGATGAAAGGAAGGAAGGAAAGAAGAAAGAAAGAAAGGAAGGAGAGATGAGAGGAAGGAAGGAACAAAAGAAGTAAGAAAGGAAGGAAGAAAAAAAGGAAGGAGTGAATGAAGGAAGAAAGGAAGGCAGGAAGGAAGAGATGAGAGGAAGGAAGAGATGAGAGGAACGAAGGAAATAAGTAAGAAAAGAAGGAAGGAATAAAGGAAGAAAGGAAGCTAGGAAGGAGGTTGTGGGGAAGAAGACATGCAACCCCTTTTGTGTTGACAGGTTGACAGCAGTGAGGGTGGTGAGTAATGGTATAATATGTCATTTTGACAGCTACCTTACCCTGACTCAGCAAATTTAGATGTCCACACACACACACACAGCTTCAAGCGCTAAGTGAAGTTGATGGAAAGTGTCCAGTCATTATATATGTGAATATATATCATAGAACAATAGCAATAGGTTGGTAGGTAAGTAGGTAGGTAAGTATGTAGGCAAGTATGAGGCAGAGAGGTGGCAAGTAGGTAGGCAAGTAGGTAGGCAAGTGGTAGGCAGAGGGTGAGGCAAGGGTGGCAGTGGGTGGCAAGTGGTGGCAAGTGGTGCAGCAAATGGGTGGGCAAGTGGGTAGGCAAGTGGTAGGCAAGTGGGTAGGCAAGTGGTAGGCAGAGGGTGGCAGGTAGGTCTAAGTAGGGACGTAAGTAGGACGTAAGTAGGTACGTGTAGGTACGTAAGTAGGTACGTAGTAGGTACGTAAATGGTACATAAGTAGGTACATAAGTAGGTAGGAATGACTGTGGGAAGAAGAGCATGGGACCCCATGGGTGTTGACAAGGCAGTGAGGGTGGTGAGTGATGGTATAATATGTCATTTTGACAGCAGCCGCACCATGACTCCAGCAAATTTAGATGTCCACACACACACAAACTTCGCGCTAAGTGAAGTTGATGGAAAGTGTCCAGTCATTATATATGTGAATATATATCATAGAACAATAGCAATAGGTTGGTAGGTAAGTGGTAGGTAAGTATGTGGCAATAGAGGCAAGTAGGTGGCAAAGTAGGCAAGGGCAAGTAGGCAGGGTAAGCAAGTGAGGTAAGCAAGTTGGTAAGCAAGTGGTAAGTGATTAGGTAAGTAGGTACGTAAATAGGTACGTAAGTAGGCAGGAAGGACTGTGGGGATGAAGAGCATGGGACCCCATGGGTGTTGACAAGGCAGTGAGGGTGGTGAGTGATGGTATAATATGTCATTTTGACAGCAGCCGCACCCTGACTCAGCACATTTATAAGTACACACACTCACAACCAGCTTCCAGAAGCTATTATCAGTTCTATGAAGTGTCCAGTGACTATATATGCGTATATATAGAAACCAGAAGGAAGGAAGGAAGGAGATGAAAGGAAGGAAGGACGGTATGAAAGGAAGGAAGGTTGGTAGGTAGGAATGTAGGAAGGCATGTAGGAAGGAAGGTAGGTAGGAAGGAAGGTAGGTAGGAAGGTAGGTAGGAAGGAAGGTAAGAAGGAAGGTAAGAAGGAAGTTAAGAAGGAAGGTAAGAAGGAAGGTAGGAAGGAAGGTAAGAAGGAAGGTAAGAAGGAAGGTAAGAAGGAAGGTAAGAAGGAAGGTAAGAAGGAAGGTAGGAAGGAAGGAAGGAAGGAATGTAGGAAGGAATGTAGGAAGGAATGTAGGAAGGTATGTAGGAAGGTATGTAGGAAGAAAGGTAGGTAAGAAGGTAGGTAAGAAGGTAGGAAGGTCGGAGGGAAGGAAGGAAGGCAGGAAGGAAGGAAGGTAGGAAGGAAGGTAGGCAGGAATGACGACCCAGAAACAACAACCAGCTTCCAGAAGCTAATAGCAATTCTATGAAGTGTCCAGTGATTATATATGCGTATATATAGAAACCAGAAGGATGGACGAGATGAAAGGAAGGAAGGAATGTAGGAAGGAAGGAAGGTCGGAATGATGACCCAGACACAACAACCAGCTTCCAGAAGCTTATAGCATTTCTAGGCACGTGTCCAGTGACTATGTGTGTATATATAGAAACCATCAGGAAGAAAGAAAGAAAGAAAGAAAGAAAGAAAGAAAGAAAGAAAGAAAGAAAGAAAAGAAAGGAAAGAAAGGAAGAAAGAAAGGTAGGTAGGAAGGAATGTAGGAAGGAAGGAAGGAAGGAATGAAGACCCAGACGACTATCAACCTAGGATAATTACCTAACACAAGTGCCTGCTACTACTTTGAAGAAAACTGCTCAGAAGAGGTGTTTTGTCTGTGCATATACAAAAAAACACCCACAAAAATGCAGAGACACTCGTTTTATGTGTGAGGAATGTAAAACACCTCTGTGCATGGAACCATGTTTCAAAGAGTTCCACAAGCTGCAAAAATTCTATGAACATGTCCAGTGACTGTATATATATTATAGAACAATAGTAATAAAGATTTTTTTGTATTGTTGGTTTATGTAAACAAGTTTTGTAAACAATATAAAGATACTAATGTTTATGCTATTATTGTGTTGCATACAACGAATGTAGATATATACATTGCACCTTACCTTGGTCTCACAGGCCACATAAGTTACATAAAAAAAAGAAAATAGTGAAAAAAACTAGAAATCTACAAAAGGAAGTAAACAAATGTTTACTGAGTGAGTGGCATTCGCCGCTGTTGCCATACGTGGCTCATTTTCTGCCAACTTTACACCTCCATATCTCGGTAAGTATTGATGGCAAAAATCTGTTTTTAGGATAAAAACAATCAGAAAAATAATCTTAACATTTTGATAAGAAAATATAATTTTTTTTTTTCGAATATTTCCTGACATAGAATGACAGTTTCAGAAAGGGGTCTCCGACAGTCAAAGGGTTAATGGACATGCTGTTGGAGTGTGAGCTAGATAACATTTATGAAGGTATTCATAAAAATCAGTTAGCCAGACATGAAAAGCAGTGCCTGCACTCTAAAAATGGGCGAGGATGCTAATAAAACATTAGAATTAGAGAAAAACTGCTGAGACCTCTAGAGAATAAAAACTTATTGATATAAATAATGTGAAATTCGGATTTATATCTGAAAAATCTTACGTATCAAACAAGTTTAATTTTTATTAAGAGTCTTAAAAATATTATAGAAAATGAATTAGCCATCTGTACTTACTAGAACATCAACAAATATTTGACAGCCTTACAAACAACAAATGTGAAAACAAAAACAAAACAAAAAATTCCAAAATTAGGAAATTTGAATTGCCAAGACTGACTGAAAACAATGGAAATGCCCTCTTGAAAGACAGGTGTTACAGTATATGATTACAAGAAAGAAGATGAGGAAAATCACTTGGTGCCAGCAAGAGGGAGATCAAGAGAGAATTTAAAATTATAAAGCAGAAGTGCAGATGAGAATATTTTTCTTAATTAATACAGTAGGGCCCCGCTTTTCAGCGTTTCGCCTTTCGGCGTTCCGTTCATACGGCGAGTTCAAATTATGACCAAAACTTTTGTATACGGCGAGCGGTCTTTCAGATACGGCGCCCGCCATCCGGTTTGTTTACATTTTCCGTGAGCACATCTCTCTATTATGAAATAATCACTCTTGGGCACATTAAATGTCCTATTTTACGTCAATATAAACATTTTCATTAATCCTTCTATGATATTTTCTTCAAAATTATATAAGAAACACGTTACATAGCATATAAACATACTGTTTATATGCTATGTAGGTGTGGTTGCCGGGCAGAGGAAAAAATTACGTAATACTAATAATAATCACTCTTGGGCACATTAAATGTCTTATTTTACGTTAATATAGACATTTTCGTTAATTCATCTATGATATTTTCTTCAAAATTATTTAAAAAACATGTTACATACCATATAAACATGATACATACACCCACAGAATAAAAATTGACACAAATATGAGATTTGTTTACCAAGCGACTTTGTAGGAGTGTCGGAAGAATTATGTTTTCTTTAGTCAAACACTGAGGGATAACTGTAGAAAAATATTCCTTTCATATGCCTTCACTCTATATACGTATAGCTATTCACGACCCTTGTGGGTTTAGCACTTCTTTTTTATTATGATAATAATAATAATAATAATATCATTAGCTCTAAAAATAGTGTGTTGCATGAGAATGGGAGTGTTGCTGTTTGTTTATTCTGTACTAACTTGTACAACTTGTACACAATGTAAGAGTATTTGTATTGTGAGGTAATTATTATTATTATTATAAAAAAATTTACAGTATTTTGAGGTAAAAGTTTCACAAACTCTTACAAACATTTGTGAATGAACTAAATGTAGACACGTATTAATACACATTCATTTCGCCTGACCGAGTGATCGCCCACTACCTGTTCAATTTGTGTTTTTACCTTGTCTGAACTCCGTATCTCGTTCTCTCTCTCGTTTACTCTTTCGTTAACTAGTTGGCTCTCATTGACTATGGCGTCTAAGCTTAGTTGTGATAAAAAGAGGAGTCGTAAGCCTCTTACTCTAAGTGCCAAGTTAGAAATGATTAAACTGAGTGAACAAGGTATGTCTAGGTAGTAGGTTGGTAGACAGCAACCACCCAGGGAGGTACTACCGTCCTGCCAAGTGAGTGTTAAACGAAAGCCTGTAATTGTTTTACATGATGGTAGGATTGCTGGTGTCTTTTTTCTGTCTCATAAACATGCAAGATTTCAGGTACATCTTGCTACTTCTACTTACACTTAGGTCACACTACACATTCATGTACAAGCATATATATACACACACCCCTCTGGGTTTTCTTCTATTTTCTTACTAGTTCTTGTTCTTATTTCCTCTTATCTCCATGGGGAAGTGGAACAGAATTCTTCCTCCGTAAGCCATGCGTGTCGTAAGAGGCGACTAAAATGCTGGGAGCAAGGAACTAGTAACCCCTTCTCCTGTATATATTACTAAATGTAAAATGGGAAACTTTCGTTTTTCATTTTGGGCCACCCCACTTCGGTGGGAAACGGCCGACGTGTTGAAAGAAGAACAAGGTATGTCTATGACTGAGATAGCACGTAAGCTTGGTTTGGCTCGTCAAACAGTTAGTACAATTGTGAACAATAAGGAGAAAGTGTTGTGGGAAATTAAAAGTGCTACACCAGTGAACACTAAAGTTATCAGAAAACGTGATGATAACCTTATTGCTGACATGGAGAAACTTTTAATGGTGTGGATTGATGATCAGACTAGTCACAATGTGCCTTTAAGCCGAGCCATTATCTAGTCCAAGGCCCTAAGTCTCTCCAATTCTATGAAGGCTGAGAGAGGTGAGGAAGCTGCTGAAGATAAATTTGCAGCTAGCAGAGGCTGGTTTAATAGATTTAAACAAAGAGGTCAACTTCACAACATCAGAGTGCAGAGTGAAGCTGCAAGCACCGACAATTTAGCTGCAGAAAATTATTCACATGAGCTAGCAGAGATAATAGAATGTGGTGGATATACCAAGCAACAGATTTTTAATGTGGACGAAACTGCATTATTTTGGAAGAAGATGCCATCTAGGACATTTATTGCTAAAGAAGAGAAGTCAATGCCTGGCTTCAAAGCTGAAAAAGACAGGCTAACACTCTTGCTAGGAGCTAATGCTGCTGGGGATTGCAAGTTAAAACCTATGATGATTTATCACTCAGAGAATCCTAAGGCCCTAAAGAACTATGCAAAAGGTAGCCTCCCTGTTTATTATAAATCCAATTTGAAAGCTTGGATGATTACTGATCTTTTCATAAATTGGTTCACAGACTATTTTAAGCCTACAGTTGAGGCTTACTGCAAGGAAAAGAAAATTCCTTTTAATGTTTTACTTGTTTTAGACAATGCCCCTACCCACCCTACAGCTCTACATGGTATGTACAAGGAGATAAATGTTGCTTTTATACCTGCAAACACAATTTCATTACTGCAGCCAATGGACCAAGGTGTAATTGCAGCCTTTAAATCTTATTACCTAAGAAGAACTTTCATTAAGGCTGTAAATTTCCTAGACAATGATAAAATGCCTGGGCCTAAACAAAATAAATTAAAAATCTTTTGGAAAGGTTTCACAATTTTGGATGGTATTAAAAATATTAAAGATGCATGGAATGAAGTAAAAGAAACTACAATCTAATTCCTGAACTTATGGACGATTTTGAAGGCTTTGAGAATCCAGTGGATGAAGTGACTGTAAATATTGTGGATATGGCAAAGGAATTAGAATTGGAAGTGGAGGCTGAGGATGTGAAAGAATTGCTTCTTTCTCATGATGAGGCTCTAACAGATGAAGATCTTCTTCTGATTGAAGAGCAAAGAAAGAAATTTCAAGAAGAGGAGATCCATCTTGACGATAGTCCTGTTGTCATTAAGGAAATGAAAACCCAGGATTTGGAAGAAGCTATCAACTATATAGAAATAGCAATGACAATTTTTGAGAAGATTGATCCAAATTTTGAACGAAGTTCAACAGTGAATGCATCCCTTTTCCATGATGTTACATGCTATAAAGAAATTTTAAGGGAAAGGAAAAGAAAATCCCTGAGGCAAAGTTCAATGCTTTCCTACTTTAAGAAAGTATCATGGCAACCTTCATCATCAACAGCTAGCCTTGAACAGCCTTCAACATCAACAGCCACACACACTCCTTCAAGAGCTTCACACAAGTCTCCAAAATGAATAAAAGTTGAAGAATCAGATGATGATGGTGTGCCATCTTCTGATTTTCTTCTATAAATACCCTGCCACTCACATCTCACACATCAATATTAATATGTACTTTAAGGTAAGTAATAAGTGTTTTTTAATGCCTAGTGCTATTGGTAACTTAATATAAGTTAGTGTAAGCTTGTTGTCTGGCATTTATATGCATTTATAAGTGGAAAAAAATGGCATTCTGCTTTTCGGCGATGTCTGCTTTAAGGCACTAGCCTGGAACCTAACCTGCCGTATAAGTGGGGCCCTACTGTAATGACTGATAGTTGAAAGGGGGATCATGGGAATGTAAAAAAATTATAGGATAAACTGTCTATACAAAACAGGAAATGAAGCACTGTAGTGGCTGATCTGAGGAAAATGAGCAATGAAGAAAGAATCTGAGAACTAGGCCTTGTCACTGGAGGACAGAACAAGAGAGGCTATAATCACAAAATAAATAATAGTACTAAAAAACATAAACAAGATAGACAAACTAGACAAAGATAGGTTCTTTACCATAAATGCAACAACAGCAAGATTTTATTATTATTATAATCAAATAGAAGCGCTAAACCACAGGGGTAACAACAGCAAGAGAACATGATTTGATAGGAATGATATCAACAATGACACAGTAGACGACGACTCCATACAAGCGTTCAAAAATATACATGACAGAACTCAATAATGCAAATCAGATAAAAGATAAAAGGAGGAACCCAGAGCTAGAGCTCACTCCTTCCCTCACAGACTCATATTTAACTAAAAATTAGATCAAACTAATAACAATATTTGTTAAAGTAATTATTCTTTAATTGTTCAATACATAATGCCTAAAAAAGTATTTAACAATTAGGAGCAAATAATTATTCAAGAAATGAAATAACAAACAAGTAATTAGAGAATATGTGACAAGTTACTAAATATATTTAAATTTTTTTTTTTTTAATAATTTTTGCTACTGTTGTGAAAATATAGGCTTACCTTGCATAATTTCATCTGTTATTGAGCAAATCTGACACTTAAAGACATAGCCAAGATAGCAGGGTGCATCTCCACTTAACTCACGACAGATAAATCCAAAGTGGTCGTTATTTTTTATTCCCTGGAAGCAATAAATATCAACCAAACTACAATGCAAATTACATCATATGTAGAGTACATAAAATGGTTATTAACAAAGACAAAGAATAAATGTTATTGCTCCATGTCGCAGGGTCTCTTCAGCTGGAATGAGAACTGTATGAACCAACCATCATCCAGATATGGATGATGACTTCCATTAATCTCATTGCCACAAGTAATTTAATTGCCAAGCATCTGTACTGTGTGCCATTACTGACTTGCACTTTAATTAAGTGTATGCCACTGATCTGCACATGAATTAATTTTTTTTTTTTTTTTTTTATTAACACATCGGCCGATTCCCACCAAGGCAGGGTGGCCCGAAAAAGAAAAACTTTCATCATCATTCACTCCATCACTGTCTTGCCAGAGGGGTGCTTTACACTACAGTTATAAAACTGCAACATTAACACCCCTCCTTCAGAGTGCCGGCACTGTACTTCCCATCTCAAGAACTCAAGTCCGGCCTGCCGGTTTCCCTGAATCCCTTCATAAATGTTACTTTGCTCACACTCCAACAGCACGTCAAGTATTAAAAACCATATGCCTCCATTCACTCCTATCAAATACGCTCACACATGCTTGCTGGAAGTCCAAGCCCCTCGCACACAAAACTTCCTTTACTTCCTCCCTCCAACCTTTCCTAGACCGACCCCTACCCCGCCTTCCCTCCACTACAGATTTATACACTCTCGAAGTCACTCTGTCTCGTTCCATTCTCTCTACATGTCCAAACCACCTCAACAACCCCTCCTCAGCTCTCTGGACAATCGTTTTGGTAATCCCGCACCTCCTCCTAATTTCCAAACTCCGAATTCTCTGCATTATATTCACACCACACATTGACCTTAGACATGACATCTCCACTGCCTCCAGCCTTCTCCTCGTTGCAACATTCATCACCCATGCTTCACACCCATATAAGAGCGTTGGTATAACTATACTCTCATACATTCCCTCTTTACTTCCATGGACAAGGTTCTTTGTCTCCACAGACTCGAAGTGCTCCACTCACCCTTTTCCCCTCATCAATTCTATGATTCACCTCATGCTTCATAGACCCATCCGCCGACATGTCCACTCCCAAATATCTGAATACATTCACCTCCTCCATACTCTCTCCCTCCAATCTGATATCAATCTTTCGTCACCTATTCTTTTGTTATCCTCATCACCTTACTCTTTCCTATATTCACTTTCAATTTTCTTCTTTTACACACCCTACCAAATTCATCCACCAACCTCTGCAACTTCTCTTCAGAATCTCCCAAAAGCACAGTGTCATCAGCAAAAAGCAACTGTGACAACTCCCACTTTGTATTTGCTTCTTTATCTTTTAGTCCACACCTCTTGCCAAGACCCTCGCATTCACTTCTCTTACAACCCCATCTATAAATATATTGAACAACCACGGTGACATCACACATCTTTGTCTAAGGCCCACTTTTACTGGGAAATAGTCCCTTCCCTCCTACACACTCTAACCTGAGCCTCACTATCCTCATAAAACTCTTCACTGCTTTCAGTAACCTTCCTCCTATTCCATACACCTGCAACATCTGCCACATTGCCCCCTATCTACCCTACCATACGCCTTTTCCAAATCCATAAATGCCACAAAAACATCTTTACCCTTATCCAAATACTGTTCACCTATATGTTTCACTGTAAACACTTGGTCTACACACCCCTACCTTTCCTAAAGCCCCTTGTTCATCTGCTATCCGCTTTCTGTCTTACTCTTAATTCTTTCAATAATAACTCTACCATACACTTTACCAGGTACACTCAACAGACTTATTCCCTATAATTTTGCACTCTCTTTTGTCCCCTTTGCCTTTATACAAAGGAACAATACACGCTCTCTGCCAATCCCTAGGTACCTTACCCTCTTCCATACATTTATTAAATAATAGCACCAACAACTCCAAAACTATATCCCCACCTGCTTTTAACATTTCTATCTTTATCCCATCAATCCCAGCTGCCTTACCCCCTTTCATTCTACCCACTGCCTCACGAACTTCCCTACACCCACAACTGGCTCTTCCACACTCCTACAAGATGTTATTCCTAATTGCCCTACACACGAAATCACAGCTTCCCTGTCTTCATCAACATTTAACAACTCCTCAAAATATTCTTTCCATCTTCCCGATACCTCTAACTCTCCATTTAATAACTCTCCTCTCCTATTTTTAACTGTCAAATCCATTTGTTCTCTAGGCTTCCTCAACTTATTAATCTCATTCCAAAACTTTTCTTATTTTCAACAAAATTTGCTGATAACATCTCACCCACTCTCTCATCTGCTCTCTTTTACATTGCTTCACCACTCTTTTAACCTCTTTTTCTCTCCATATACTCTTCCCTCCTTGCATCACTTCTACTTTGTAAAAACCTCTCATATGCTAACTTTTCTCCCTTACTACTCTCTTTACATCATCATTTCACCAATCGCTCCTCTTCCCTCCCGCACCCACTCGCCTGTAACCACAAACTTCTGCTGAACACTCTAACACTACATTTTTAAATCTACCCCATACATCTTCGACCCATTGCCTATACTCTCACTAGCCCATCTATCCTCCAATAGTTGTTTATATCTTACACTAACTGCCTCCTCTTTTAGTTTATAAACCTTCACCTCTCTCTTACTTACTGATTCTATTTTCCTTGTATCCCATCTACCTTTTACTCCCACTGTAGCTATAACTAAAAAGTGATCTGATATATCTGTGGCCCCTCTATAAACATGTACATCCTGAAGTCTACTCAACAGTCTTTTATCCACCAATGCATAGTCCAACAAACTACTGTCATTACGCCCTACATCATATCTTGTATACTTATTTATCCTCTTTTTCTTAAAATATGTATTACCTATAACTAAACCCCTTTCTATACAAAGTTCAATCAAATGGCTCCCATTATCATTTACACCTGGCACCCCAAACTTACCTACTACACCCTCTCTGCATGTTTCTCCCACTTTAGCATTTAGGTCCCCTACCACAATTACTCTCTCATTTGGTTCAAAGTTCCTATACATTCAGCTTAACATCTCCCAAAATCTCTCTCTCCTCTACACTCCTCTCTTCTCCAGGTGCATACACGCTTATTATGACCAACTTTTCGCATCCGACCCTTATTTTAATCCACATAATCCTTGAATTTACACATTCATATTCCCTCTTTTCCTTCCATAACTGATCCTTCAACATTATTCCTACCCTTTCCTTAGCTCTAACTCTCTCAGATACTCCTGACTTAATCCCATTTATTTCTCCACACTGAAACTCGCCTACCCCCTTCAGCTTTGTTTCGCTTAGGGCCAGGACATCCAACTTCTTTTCATTCATAACATCGGCAATCATCTCTTTCTTATCATCCGCACTACATCCACGCACATTCAGACAACCCAGTTTTATAAAGTTTTTCTTCTTCTCTTTTTTAGTAGATTTGTACAGGAGAATTAATTGGTAAAATTAAATTGGTGAGCAAATTAAAATTTGTAACAGACAATACATTCTGATTATACAATATGCCTGTTTACATTATTATCAGATTTAAATGCTAGTTTGCAATTATCAGAATACAGTCATACCTCGGTTAACGATGGTGTCGGATAATGATAAATTCGTTTAGAGATACATTTTTACGTCAAAATACTGACTCGGTTTACGATGATTGTTCGGTTTATGATATTCGTCCCGGACGCGTCCACGTGGCGCCCAGCTGTGCGGGCACTCCAGGGAGAGTCAGTGTGCTGTTGTTTACAAGCGAGAGCGACCACCACCCACGCATTCATACCAGTATATTGTCATTAGTCCACTGTTTTTAGTGCTTACAACTGCTAAATAAGCTACCATGGGTCCAAGGAAAGCTCCTAGTGCCAGCCCTGTGGTAAAGAGGCTCAGAAATACAGTAGAACTGAAGAATAAGATAACAGAAAAATATGAAAGTGGAGTGCGTATCACTGAGCTGGCCAGGCTGTATGCTAAAGCCTATTCTACCATCGCTACCATTGTGGCCAAGGGAAATACACGTAAAATCAAGGAAGCTGTTGTTGCGAAAGGTGCATTTGTGATCACAAAACAGAGATCGCAAGTGCAGGAAGATGTGGAAAATTTGTTATTGGTGTGGATCAACGAGAAACAGTTAGCAGGAGATAGTTACGCAGGCAATAATATGTGAAAAAGCAAGGCAGTTACATGATGATCTCATTAAGAAAATGCCTGCAATGAGTGCTGAAGTGAGCGAATTTAAAGCCAGCAGAGGCTGGTTTCAAAAATTTAAGAATCGAAGTGGCATACATAGTGTTGTGAGGCATGGTGAGGCAACCAGTTGTGACAAAAGTGCGGCTGAAAAATATGTGCCTGAATTCCAGGGGTACATAGAGGCTGAACAATTCCTCCCCCAACAAGTGTTTAATTGTGATGAAACAGGCCTGTTTTGGAAGAAAATGCCCAACAGGACCTTCATTACTCAGGAGGAAAAGGCACAGCCAGGACACAAGCCTATGAAAGACAGGCTAACTCTGATGCTTTGTGCTAATGCCAGTGGTGATTGCAAAGTGAAGCCTTTACTGGTGTATCATTCTGAAAATCCCCGAGTGGAACAGTTGATGGAGGAGCACAATGAAGAGCTAACCACTGAAGATCTGCAAGAGCTTCAACAGCAACAAGAGACCACAGGTCAGGACAATGGTTCAGAGGAGGAGAAGGTGGAACAGAGATGGAAGAAGGTGCCTTCTTCAGTGATTAAGGAGATTTGTGGAATGTGGAGCAGGGTGCAAGGCTTTATGGATGAATATCACCCTAACCATGCTGTTGCAGGCCATGCTGGCAACCTGTACAATGACACAGTGGTGTCCCATTTCAGGGATGTGTTAAAGAATCGCCAGAGCTCCCTGGACAGATTTTTGGTTAGAGAGGGATCCAGTGACTCTCAACCTGGTCCTAGTGGCATTAAAAGAAAAAGGCCAGTAACCCCAGAAAAGAACTTGCCACCTGTAGTGTTAATGGAAGGGGATTCCCCTTCCAAACACTAGCATACTATACTCCATCCTTTCCCCTCCTCACATCCTCCACACATCAACAACTCTTCAATAAATGTAAGTGACATGTTATTGTACTATATTTACATGTATTTCTTTAATGTTCATTAAATTGTGTATTATTTAATGTCAAAAAGTTCTAAAAAATATTTTATTTTACTACTTTTGGAAGTCTGGAACGGATTAATTTTATTTCCATTATTTCTTATGGGGAAAACTGATTCGGATAACGATTTATTCGGTTACAGATACGCCCTCCCTGACGGATTAATATCGTTAACCGAGGTATGACTGTATTTATTGTGGGCCCACATATGCACATGACAAAATATAACACCACTCTCATTGCCCAATATAGTTTTTTAATATACACTATTCCTTGAGGGTCCAGACCCCCAACCTGAAAAGTGTTCACAGGGTCCAAGAACTTTCAAACAAATATTTTTATTTTTTTTCTTATGAAATGGTACAGAATCTTTTTCTGAAGGTAATAAAACAAAAAGTATGAAATTTGATGGAAAAATTGGCGAATTTTGGTGTGTCAGTGATATTTACGCTTCAGCTATTTTGCCCACATTGAGTCTTATTTTAGACCAATTACAATGTTCCAGCAGACCACACTCTTAGCTATTTTGCTAGTATGTCTTCCATTTTATCAACTGAGCACAAGAAATTGCCCAATCAACTATTTCAACTATTCAATAAAGTGATCAGAAATTGATAATATGGCCAATTCCACACAAATTTCAGAATATGCCAATTTCAAAATAGAGTTCATAATAAACAATGTAGACATTCCTGGCACTAAAATAACATTTCCTCTCTGTTCATTAGTTACATTCCCAGGCCTCTCTTATACAGCCTCTCCTTACTTAGCAACATACTCGTTTACCAACCGCTCAGAGTTACAACCAGCTCTCCGACAAATATGCAAACCCATGTACAGTGGTCCCTCGAATTTCGGTCAGTCCGACTATCGGTGATTTCAAGTTTCGAGCGCTTTTTTTGGTCAATGTTTCCCTCGAGGTGAGTAGGTGGAAGAGTTGGTGGAGGAGCACAGGGTAGACGTAATCACTGAATAGCTGAAAGAGCTTCATCAGGAACAGCATCAGACGACATTTAAAAAAATTGATTCAGAGGAGGAGGATGGACAGGGTGAGGTAGTAACTTCTTCAGAGATTAAGGAAATGTGTTCTATTTGGACTAAGTTGCAGACATTTGTTGAAAAACACCACCCTGAGCAAGCTGAAATAAGCCATCTCTGCAACCAGTGCAGTGACAGAGCCATGTTGCACTTCAGGAAAATGTTAAAGGGGCGCCAGAAACACAGAGCACTCTGTACAGTTACTTTTCTAACAGGGGTCTAATGACTCTCAAGCTGGTCCTAGTGGCATTAAAAGAAAAAGAAGGGAAGTTACCCCAGATAAGGACTTGTTACCTGAAGTCCTTATGGAGGGGGATTCCCCTTCCAAACACTAACCCCCCCCCCCCTTTCCTCCTCCCTACCTTCCAGATGCCAGCAACTCTCTTCAATAAAGGTAAGTAAATGTTATATATTATTATGTTATTTATTATGTTATTTATTATTGTGTTAATAATGTTGTTTTGTGTATGTAGAAATATAATTAATATCATTTAAATTTATTATTTTTTAATATTTTTGAGTGTCTAGAACGGATTAACCCTTTCAGGGTTTCGGCCGTACTAGTACAGCTTATGCCCCAGGGTTTTGGTCATACGCCTAAATTCTAGCACCCTCGAATCAAGTAGAAACAGGCTGGTAGGCCTAGATGTGAGAGAATGGGTCTGTGCGGTCAGTGTGCGCAGTATAAAAAAAATCCTGTACCACACAGTGCATAATGAGGAAAAAAAACTGACAGTGTTTTTGGTTTAAAACAGCGACTTTGCAGTCTATTTTCGTATGGTATATATGTATGGTATTTATGTATTTACTAGTCCCATTTGATAGAATGGATGATATATTACAGAAATAGAGATAATTTTGACTGGTTTCACGATGACAAGTACCTTTCAACTGAGTGCAAAGTAGCGAAAATGTTCAATTTTGTCTGATGTTCAAGAGTAAACAAATCACACCATGCGTCCAATACACATCAACTCGCGAGTCTAATATTCTTACACAAGTGCGCTGATATTTATATAATTTTTACAATGATGCAGTTGTATACATAACAGTAAATCTTCTATTTTTTGTGAGAATAAAAATTCAAAAATGGAAAGCAAAAGTAACGTAAGAGGGGCCTGGAGACATGACTAATGAACAGAGAAGATGTTATTTTAGTGCCAGGAATGTCTGCCTTGTTTATTCTGGACCCTATTTTGAAATTGCCATCGTTTGAAATTGGTGTGAAATTGGCCAAATTGCCATTTTCTGACCACTATTTTGGGTAGTTGAAATTGGTAAATAGGCGGTTTCTTGTACTCAATCGATAGAAGAAATGGAGTTCTAGCGAAAGAGCTATAATTTTAGTAGACTGAAACATTGGAATTTTCCGAAAATAGGGCTCAAAGTGAGCGAAATCGCCGATGCGTAAATGTTATCGATACCGCTAACTTCGCGAAAGCATAATTCCGTTAGTTTTCAATCAAATTTCATAATTTTTGTGGCGTTATGATCGGAAAAAGATTCTCTATCATTTCATAAGAATTTTTTTTTTTTTTTTTTTTTAATTCTTGCACCCTGAGAATGAGTTTCGGAGAGGGTCCTTCGACCCTGAAATGGTTAATTGTACAGTGGAACCCCGCCTAATGAACAAAATTCATTCCAGAAGACTGCTCAAGTGCCATTACCGAATGAATTTACTTCCTTAAGAAATAATGTCACGTAGGTTAGTCTATTTCAGACCCCCAAAAATACACTTCCACAAGCACTTACAATATTACAGGTATCCCTTAACATTCGCGAGGGTTAGGGGATCAAGAGCCTCGTGAATGTTGAAAAATCGCGAATGTTTGGTGCCCCAATATATTGTAGGGAAATATAATACAATACTGCTTCCTTAACCTATTGAACCATGAACAATCATAAAACACATATAAACATCGTAAAATAATGTACTATATACATGTTATTTTGACATGAGCTGGCTGTGGAGGGAGGCCTGTAATAGTATAATTATACAATACATATTTTATAGTGTTGTGAAGTGTCATGGGGAATCAAGAGTTACTGACACACTGCTTCTTCTCCCTCTGCTGTAGCTCCGCCCACTTTGTAATGATGCCGAATGTTGAATTAAATATGTATACATTAGAACAAAAAATGAAACTCCAACTTCATAACTTTATTTTAATTTGCATAACTCATATATTACAGAAAACAATAAAAAAGTAAAATACACATACAACGAGTTAAGCTTACAGAAAAATACATTAAATTCACCATCTAACATCGTTACGAAGTGGGAGGAGCCATTAGAGGGAGGGAGAGGCACAGTAACATTCAGTGTCTGGTGAGTCGTCATGGGTGGTGGATGTTAGCCTTAGTGCTAATAAAATGTTGTGTAATTACACTAATATTAGTAATAAAGGTTATCTATCTATTACATTTATTCCAAATTGATATCAGAAACATGATAAATACCCTAGAACTGTAATAAAGATGCTGAAATGAATAATATATGCCATATTATATGAGGGGTAACAGAGCAGGCAGACCGCCACCATATATGAGATGTTTACATCAGGGTAAACATGCCTAAATCACTCTTGTCGTAAGAACAAATGCAAAAATAGCATTTATTATTTTTAGTATAATAATAATTTATAATAATTGATCTGGAGCACTTTAAATGTTATCAGTATTTGGTAGCTGACATTTATAGCACTCCACAGCAATTATTATTATTATTTCCCTACAATATATTATAAGAAAATAATAATAATAATAATAATAATTATTATTATTATTTCCCTACAATATACTGTAGGGAAATAAAAATAAATAATAATAATAATAATAATTGCTGTGGAGTGCTCTAAATGTCAGCTACCAAATACTGATGACATTTAAAGTGCTCCAGATCAATTATTATAAATTATTATTATTCTAAAAACAATAAATGCTATTTTTGCATTTGTTCTTACGACAATAGTGATTTAGGCATGTTTACCCTGATGTAAACATCTCATATATGGTGGCGGTCTGCCTGCCGTTACCCTCATATAATATGGCATATATTATTCATTTCAGCATCTATTACAGTTCTAGGGTATTTATCATGTTTCTGATATCAATTTGGAAAATGTAATAGATAGATAACCTTTATTTAGTACATTCATTACTTACTGCTTCCTTAACCTATTGAACCATGAACAATCATAAAACGCATGAAAACATAGTAAAATATTGTACTATATAGTACTACATACATGTTATATTGTAGTTTAATAACAAATAATGAACGAAGAAAACACTCAGTGAGTGAGTGGTGTGGGGGCTGGCTGCCTGGTCGGAGGGACGGTAGTAGGGACGCTCGGGTGGCGGGAAACTTAAATATGATTTGGTGGGTGGGAATTTGGCGGCTGGGAATTTGGCGGTCGGGAATTCGCGAATGTGTGAAGCCCGCGAAAGTAGAAAACGCGAAAGTTGAGGGATACCTGTATACTTACATAACTGTACGATTTCCGGGGTGCTCGTTAGGCGGGGTCCCCTGTATTTACATTATTTCTTATGGGAAATAAGGTTTCGACTTTCGAGTAATTCAAGTTAAGGTCTAGCTCCTGGAACGGATTATGACCGAAAGTCGAGGGACCACTGTACAGTGGACCCCCGAGTTTCGTAAACCCCGGAAATCATACATTTATGTAAGTATAATATTGTAAGTGCTTGTGGAAAAGTATTTTTGGGGGTCTGAAATAGACTAACCTACGTGACATTTTTCCTTAAGGGAGTAAATTCGTTCGGTAATGGCACTTGAGCAGACTTCAGGAGTGAAGTTTTTACGAAACTCGGGGGTCCACTGTATATTAGAGCTGATTTCTTCTATTCTGTTTATTACAGTATACAGTACACTACTGTATAAACATTTAAAAATATACTAAATTTTTTATAAATGGTGCAAAGGTGAAATTAAAAAAATATCTAAAGATGGTTGACACAAACCCACTACCAGTTCAGTATGCTCCTCACTTAATGACCAATTCACTTACAGACCTACTCTTAGGAACAGAACTCGGTCATTAAGTGAGGAAAGGCTCTATTACACTTGTTTTCCATTTTGAATTTTTATCCACACAAAAAAAATGATTTACTGTTATGCATTATTGTAATAATTGTTTAAATAATGTCAGTGCAATTGTGAATGCATATCAGACAGACTAGTTGAACATGTATTGGACAAGTGACGTGATTTATTTACTCTGGAATATCAGCAAAAATCAAATATTTCCACTACTTTGAGCTCAATTTTCAAGCTACTTCCAATCCTGAAACCAATCAAATGATACCAAGAAACCGAGAACAAAACCATAAAAACCATCTGAAAATACACTGCAAATTCACTGTTTTAAACCCAAAAACCCAGTCAGTTTTTTTTATCCTATCATGCACTGCATGGGGGAGAACTTTTTTTTATATGATACACACTCACCACACAGACCCATTCTCTCATATCTAGGCCAAAATTTACCCCTCACAGCTTATATGAATGAGCTGAGCTTATGACATAGTTCTACGGCACTGACACGAGTTCAAAACCATAGAATTACCGCACTAACCCTCAAGGGGTTAAATAACTCCTCACATATTTACAACTGATCAATTTCATAACTTTGTTATAAGGTGCTGTAATGCAATACCAACTATTCTTTTGGAAAAATACAGACAATACCATTAACTGTAGAAAATGTAAAATTATAGTAAAGAATCATTCTTAAAATTATAGCATATGAACCCTAGCAACTTCTCTTGTAAAAATATACCTCCCTTCACTACTGTGGATACTTTAAATACTCTAATTAGCTCAAACTATCAAGCAACTAGCGATAAAAAAACCACACATTGCAAATGGCATAAGGTATATACAGCCTTTCCTCACTTTCCTCGTTTACCAATGCCTCGGACTTACGACGGGCTCTCTAACCAGTATTCATACCTAAATAATGTATATTAGAGCTGATTTCCTCTATTCTGTTTATTTCAATATACAGTACACTACTGTATAAACATTTAAAAATATACCAGAAATTTTATAAATGGTACAAAGGTGACAATAAAACAATATCAAAGACGGATGACACAAACTCGCTACCATTATAGTATGCTTCTCACTTAGCAACGAATTTGTTTAATGACGTGGTCTTACTCACTGTTCAGAGCATCCACACTTACTACTGTGCAACCTACATTTACAGAACCATAAATTCCAATATTAACCCTGAACTAAAACGTTTTCTTGATAGTTGTGACAGGACCCATAGGCACGATACCAGACACAAAAATCTCTGACATTCCCTGTCCGGCTAAATCTATACAAATGTTCAATGTACATTAAAGGGCCTAAAATCTGGAACTCCCTACCTGAAAACTCTAGAACTGCAGACTCAGCCACCATTTTAACCCTTTCAGGGTCAATGCCGTAATAGTACGTTTTACGAGCAGGGGTTGGTGCCGTACTAGTACACCCAAATTCTAGCGGCCTCAATTTAAGCAGAAAACGTCTGGTAGGCATACATATGAAAGAATGAGTCTGTGTGGTCAGTGTGCGCAGTATAAAAAAAATCCTGCAGTACACACTGCATAATGAGAGAAAAAAACTGACCGTTTTTTTCGATTAAAACAGCGACTTTGCAGTCGATTTTCCTATGGTATTTATTGATGTATTCTCGTTTTCTTGGTCTCATTTGATAGAATGGAAGATATATTACATAAATAGAGATGATTTTGATTGGTATGACAATGACAAGTACCTTGAAATTGAGCTCAAATTAGCGAAAATGTTCGATTTTTGACGATCTTCAAGAGTAAACAAATCACACCATGCGTCCAATACACATCAACTGGCGAGTCTTATATTCATGCACAAGTGCTCTGATATTATTTATACCATTTTTACAATGATGCAGTTGTATACATAACAGTAAATCTTCTATTTTTGTGAGAATAAAAATTCAAAATGGAAAGCAAAAGTAATGGAACAGGGGCCTGGAGACGTGGCTAATGAACAGAGAACATGTTATTTTAGTGCCAGGAATGTCTGCCTTGTTTACTTTGGACCCTATTTTGAAATTGGCATCGTTTGAAATTTGTGTGAAATTGGAAAATTGCCATTTTCTGACCACTATTTTGGGTAGATGAAATTGGTAAATAGGCAGTTTCTTCTACTCATTCGATAGAAGAAATGGAGTTCTAGCGAAATAGCTATAATTTTAGGAGACTGAAACATTGGAATTTGTCGAAAATAGGGCTCGAAGTGGGTGAAATCGCCGATGTGTCAGTGTCATTGATACCGATAACTTCACGAAAGCATAATTTCGTTAGGTTTTGATCAAATTTCATAATTTTGGTGGTGTTATGATCGGAAAAAGATTCTCTATCATTTCATAAGAAAAAATGAAAAAAAAATTCCAAAACTTTTTCGACCCCAGGAACACTTTCCTGAGAAGGCCTGTCGACCCCCAAAGGGTTAAAAACTACCATCAAAAAAATCTTATCTCCTTAACACACACCACCATCAACTAACTACATGAAAACCACCCATTCATGCGCACACACACATCCTCCTCATCTACACCTACACTGACCCAAATGACTGTAAACATATAATTCCAAATATAGCTATTGCCTAATAAATCTCAAGCTAGTCCTAATTTTGCCTGAGATACTCCAATATAGGAGCTTTAATAGAAACGGTGTATCATGCCAAGACAAAACCATTCTCATTACTAATTTTACAAATTGTTATATTCTTAAATGTTCTGAACTACCTCACTATCGTAAATCTATTTAATTAGCAATTTGTAATATAGAGTAAGAATTATTATTAGTCTGCCTGAAATGCCTAGGAATGCTAGTGGCCATCTTTGTAATTACAGTGGACCCCCGTGTATCGGCCGTAATCTGTTCCAGGAGCTAGGCCTCAACTCGAACTGGCCGAAAGTCAAACTAATATTTCCCATAAGAAATAATGTAAATACAATTAATCCATTTCCACCCAAAAATATTCAGGAAAAATTCATTTTTTTAAAGAATAAATACTATAGTTTTACATACAGAAAACAATGAGAAATAAATATAAAGCACTAATTTTAATGGATAAATGAACATTTGAATCAGTTTTACCTTTACTGAAGACTTTTGTTGGCGTATGAGAGAGGCAGGAGTTTGTTTGGAGGCAGGACAAGATAGTCCTTCAATACGACACTAATATAAACTACGGCTTATTTATCTATCACAATTCATCTAATATGACATAATAAACAATATTAATAAGATAGAAACATGATACAGTGGACCCTCGGTTAACGAAAAAAATTCATTGCAGAAGCCTGCTCAAGTGCCATTACCGAACGAATTTACGTCCTTAAGAAATAATGTCATGTAGGTTAGTCTATTTCAGACCCCCAAAACTACACTTCCACAAGAACTTACAAAATTATACTTACATAATTGCACGATTTCCGGGGTATTCGTTAACCGAGGGTCCACTGTATATACTCTAGAATGAATAAAATATGTCATTACGAATGTGAGGACTGGTGGTAGTGTGTTACTGTTGTTGGGTTTATAAGGGCCACTGACCATAAGCCGTACATATACTGCTGGTGGTGGAGGCAGCATGCCACCACCACTAATTCACACTGAAACAATGTATGTAATTTATAAATAAGAAATATTTACACTTTAATTTATAAAGAAGAAATATTTACACTTTATAAATAAGAAATATTTACACTTGCCTTGCAAGAGATGGTGGCAGAGGGCAGTGTTGGTCTCAGTGCCCCTATATTCCTCAAACAACAATGTAGGAGTTAAGTTTTGTGTCGTCATTTTTCTATCGCTTAATCACTTAACTTACTTGTTACACTGTTAATGCTACACTATCGCTGGCTGGTGCTATAACCTTTATCGACTCATGCTGTTTTAGTATCGTACATATCGTAGAATCAGTGAATCATTGAAGAAGACACATTCTTCCCTCTCTTCCTCCTCCACTTTGGTACTTTGCTACAATTTCCTTCTTCAATTCTATCGTGTTTGTCACTTTCTTTACCAAAGGGCTGCCACTATGAAGTTTCCTTGGGCCCATGGTGGCTTATTTCAGTCACAATCAATAAACAAGCACTAAACACAATGAATTTATTGTGATAAACAAAGCTAGACTGGCTCATGACGCCTGCGCGGGGACGCGCTCAGACACGGGCAGGCGGACAGGTCTGGTACCTGGGCTGAAACACGGGGAACAGCCGATAGTCGGGCCAAAATTGGGCAAAAAAAAAAGCGACCGAAACACGAGTCGGCCGATACTCAGGGTAGCCGATATTCGGCTACCCTGAAGATGTTGTTTCCACTTCATCACCCCATACAAGAGGCATCCGCCTCTCAATGAGCTATCCTGATGTCGTGTCTGCAAGTCTCAGCATCCAGACACAAGTAGCAGCAGGATCTAGGCCAAAATTTGCCAAATTTCTTCGAGAAATCTAAGCGACTCCACTCCACATCATCCCACGCTCGTGAATTTTGAATTTCGGCGGACTCTCTGGAATGGATTAATCACGAAATTCAAGGGTCCACTGTAATAATACTATAAGTGAGTTTCAGATCCCCACCACAAGATAGCAATGTGTATCAAAACATCGTCGCTCAGGGAGGAGGAGGCCGCTGCCTTCGCCTCCACTAACACTCCCACATACGTAATATTTCATTCATTCTAGTGTATATATCATGTTTCTATGTTATTAATATTGTTTATTATGTCAATTAGATGAATTGTGATAGATAAATAAGCAGTAGAGTTCATATTAGTTAAATTATTGAAGTATTTTGTGGTGCCTGGAATTCCACTGGAACGGATTAATTCCATTTCAATTAATTTAAATGAGGAAAATTGACTCCAAACGAGCAAATCCAGTTGCGAGCAAGGTCATGGATTGGATTAAACTCGTTAGCGGAGGTTCCACTGTATATATATATATTTCTTCTTTCTTTCAACACGTCGGCCGCTTCCCACCAAGGCGGGGTGGCCCAAAAGGAAAAACGAAAGTTTCTCCTTTTACAATTAGTAATATATACAGGAGAAGGGGTTACTAGCTCCTTGCCCCGGCATTTTAGTCGCCTCTTATGACACGCATGGCTTATGGAGGAAGAATTCTGTTCCACTTCTTCCCATGGAGAATATATATACAGTGGACCCCGGTGTTCGTCCTGCTCGAAACTCGCCCTTTTATATAAGTGTATTTTTGGGGGTCTAAAAGGACTAGTCTACTTTACATTATTCCTTATGGGAATAAATTTGTTTGTAATGGCACTTGAACAGCATACTGGAACAAAAAATCACGAAAACCGGGGTCCACTGTATAATATATATATACAGTGGTACCTCGAGTTACGATGGTCCCCAAAATCGCCCTTTTATGTAAGTTTATTTTTTTAAATGCTTTTGTAAGTATATTTTTAGGGGTGTAAAAGGACTAGTCTATTTTACATTATTCCTTATGGGGATAAATTCGTTTGGTAATGGCACTTGAACAGCATTCTCGAACGAAAAATATCGTAACTCGAGGTACCACTGTATATATATATATATATATGCAAGACAACTACTATGAAAAAAATAGAGGAATTCAAAGCGCTTTCGTGAGTAGTCACGAAAGCGCTTAGAATTTCTCTATTTTTTTCATAGTGGTTGTCTTGCATATTTTGATATCACCTGTTTACTGTGATCTTTTTGTATGTATGTATGTGTGTGTGTGTGAATGTGTGTGTGTGTGTGTGTGTGTGTGTGTGTGTGTGTACTCACCTAATTGTGGTTTCAGGGGTCGAGACTCAGCTCCTGGCCCCGCCTCTTCGCTGTCCGCTACTGGGTCTCTGCTCTCCCTGCTGCATGAGCTTTATCATACCTCGTCTTAAAACTATGTATGGTTCCTGCCTCCACTATATCTTTCTCTAGACTATTCCACTTCCTGACTACTCTGTGGCTGAAGAAATGCTTCCTAACATCCCTTTGACTCATCTGAGTCTTCAGCTTCCAGTTGTGTCCCCTTGTTCCTGTGTTCCCTCTCTGGAACATCCTGTCACTGTCTACCTTGTCGATTCCCCGCAGTATTTTGTATGTCGTTATCGTGCGTGTGTGCGCGCGCGTGTGTGTGTGTGTGTTTGTTTTTGAACAAGTCGGCCATCTCCCACCGAGGCAGGGTGACCCAAAAAGAAAGAAAATCCCCAAAAAGAAAATACTTTCATCATCATTCAACACTTTCACCACACTCATACATAATCACTGTCTTTGCAGAGGCACTCAGATATGACAGCTGAGAATAGTCCCTCCCAGCTGTCACTATCCCAGACCCCTCCTTTAAAGTGCAGGCATTGTACTTCCCATTTCCAGGACTCAAGTCCAACTAAATCAATTAACTGGTTTCCTGAATCCCTTCACAAAATGTTACCCTGCTCACACTCCAACAGATCGTCATGTCCCAAAAACCATTCGTCTCCATTCACTCCTATCTAACACGCTCACACATGCTTGCTGGAAGTCCAAGCCCTCGGCAACAAAACCTCCTTTACCCCTCCCTCCAACCTTTTCTAGGACGACCCCTACCCCGCCTTCCTTCCCCTACAGATTTATATGCTCTCCAAGTCATTCTACTTTGATCCATTCTTCTAAATGACCAAACCACCTCAACAACCCTCTTCAGCCCTCTGACAAATACTTTTAGTAACTCCACACCTTCTAATTTCCACATTCCGAATTTTCTGCATAATATTTACACCACACATTGCCCTTAGACAGGACATCTCCACTGCCTCCAGCCTCCTCCTCGCTGCAGCATTTGCAACCCATGCTTCACACCCATATAAGAGTGTTGGTACCACTATACTTTCGTACATTCCCTTCTTTGCCTCCATGGATAACGTTTTTTGTCTCCACAGATATATCTGCAGATTATACGTTCCTTAAACACTTTAGCTACTGTCTCGGCAGTCTTGTCTGGAATAGGAACTAACTCACAATATCTGGTGAAATGATCGACCATCACACACAGATGTTTATTGCCTTGCGTTGTACATTGAAAATTAGTTAGCAGATCTATTGCAACTCTTTCCCATGGCTCACTAGTAGTGGGATACATCTGGATAGGATTGGGACCGTTGATATTACCCTTGTGTTTCATACAAACACTACACTTCTTAACATACTCGGTAATATCAGTCGCCATACGAGGCCAAAAGTACTTCAATCTTGCTTGTTTAATCGAACGGTCCATACCAGGGTGTGCAACACCTGGTGCATCGTGAATTAGCTGTAAAGCTACTTTTACTAGTGACTGAGGAATTACTAACTGGTATGCCCGTCTACTAGGCGTTCCCAGCTTGGTTCCGATACAGTAATTCTTGATTCATAACAAAGTCACTGATAGGTGCTGGTGGCTTCACAGTAAGAATAAGGTCTTCCTGTAGCAGGAAGCGAGTCACACCAGACCACAAGGGGTCTGTTCTTTGAGTAGTCTTTACATCCTCAGGACTAAACGGAGGATCAGCAGTTATTACGCTAACATGACGCGATAAAGCATCTGCAACTACATTTGACTTGCCAGGTAAATGTTCAAAGGTAGGGTTGAACTCTTGGATAGTTAAGGACCATCTAGCTAGTCTTCCAGTAGGTTGTTTATTCTGGAACAATGGTATTAGAGGTGCATGATCTGTCAAGACATGGACAGGGTACTGATAAATTATGTCACGGAAGTGTTTTAAAGACCACACTATTGCTAAGGCTTCTTGCTCAGTTACTGTATAATTCCTTTCAGCCTTTGTAAGGACTCGACTAGCAAATGCAACTGCGTTGTATTTACTATCAATCTTCTGTTCAAGAACTGCACCAATGCCTATAGAACTGGCATCAGTGGTTAAATAGAAAGGCTTTGTAAAATCTGGGAATTTTAAGATT